>CAJVPV010002708.1:0-12507 GCA_910591835.1 Acaulospora morrowiae
ATATATTTTTTATTTAATTAATTTTTTATTAATTTAATTTAATTTTTAATTTTTAAAGTTGTCCATAAACTTTTGTCCATCTATTGTAATACTTAAGAAAAAATATATGAATCAAAATTTTACTCTAATTTAATTAAACCAAAAAACTTCTAGAGTAATATAAAAATTTAAAAAATTTTAATTTTAAAAAAATCTATAAGAATTCAAAATCTATTTGTGATACCTGCTAATGTAATACTTGATTATATGCTAAATAATTCAGAACAATATAGAAATCTGGCTGCCATATTAAAGAGATCCTATTTGAAACAAAAACATTTTTTTATTAAGTACTTAAATAAATTACCTCAATTTTTGTAAAATATTGGAAATTAATATTTTATTTAATATTACTTCAAAGATCTTTGAATTATTTCATTATTAATTTTTTCTAAAGTTTTTCAAAAATCTTTGAAATATTACTTTAAAAATTTGTAAAATTTTTTTTAAAAATGGAGATCTTCAGAGTTTTTTTGCAAAAAATTTTTATGATGTAGGTAAAATTAGAGACTTTATATACATATAGTATTTGAGATATAATATTTTCATATATAATAAATATATGCTATAGTAAAAATATAAACTAAAATATAGATACTATTTTTATCAGAATATTTAACTATGTTAACATTTATATAGATAAATACTTTGGTAAAGATAATATAAAAAGTAAAGATAAAATAAAATAGAAATATTTTAGAAATAATAAAGGTACAATAAGTGCAATAGAGGCTGAAAATGTAGCAACAAATCTGTAATACAAGATTATTTTAAAACAGATAACATTTCAAAAGTAAATGTTAATAAAAATTGAACAAGAGATAGTAAAGATTTTGAACAAAAATTGAGTATAACAATATAATTAAAACATCATATATTAATCAATATAAACAAAACATTTTTTGATAACAACAATCAAAATAAAATCATATAAACAAGAAAATGAAAAAAATATATTTATTGATCAAAAAATCAAGAACAAATATTTATATATTGTTAACAAATACATAATCAATTATATTAAATATTTATCTAATATAAAAAAAATATTCACAACTAATCATCTTTGGTAAATTAATTTTCTTAAGAAATTTCTAATATTTTATTTTATAAAACAAGCAATAAATTGTATGGTAAATTAATTTTAATAAATTTACATGTATATACAATTGTATCTCAAATTATTATTTCAATAAAGTTAAACAAGACAAACATCTATTTCTTCAAAAAATAATACTTTATAAAATTGATATACATTTTTTAAAAAGATCAATTAAAACATTGTTATCAGAATTTATTTTTGATTTAAAAGATTTAATTTTTATTTAAAATAAGACTTGTAAAAACATTGCATTCAAAACTTCAAAAAATTTTTTTTAATAAATACTACAGTACAAAATATACATTTTAACACTTCAACGTCGTTTGACATAAGTAAAAAGCCTGGTTGAAATGACGTTATGAAATATGACGATACCTTGACTTGCTCCTGCTGATTACTACATTTTTCAAGCGAAGTTTTACCTGTCTACGTAATTAAAAATCATTTTGTCATGAGTCTGAGTCTAAAAAGTCTAATGGACCATCGTATATAAGGAGGGATTTATAGAAACATATACAAATTTCATTAATTAAATCAAAAACCATGTCTACAAATAAAGCACAACAGAGACCTTCCAATGCTTCATCCCTTAATAACACTGGTCAAGGAGTTACCGCAGGGCCCAGGGCTAGAAACACGCCTTCGACAGCGGCTCGCGGTATCGGCAGAGTTGCACCACGTGGTAGAGGTGGATTCGCAGGTGGTCCAGGATTATTCGATGTCTCACCTCAAGGAGAAATACTCCATGAAGGTATCCCACAATCAAAGGAACTCATGCACCTTGCGGAATTGAAAGAAGTAGCTTCAGAACATGCGCGCAACGAAACAGTTGGCACAACGACTGGTATTCCCAAAGGTGGCGCAGCAAGTCTTGCTCGTGTGTAGATTATTATTTACTTAATATTACGCTTTTTGCGTAAAATTTTCTTGACTAAATTTATACGTTCGTAGAATCTGCGTTTGGAAAGTATGCTACTGCCATCAGGTAAACAAAATAGGAAAACCTCTTTATTTTATTTTGTTTTTTGAGATTTGTCATGTTTAAATTCCTCGTCTCAAAATAAAGCGAAGAGACGGGTATCCCTTCATTGTCTATTCAAGGAATGGTTCCCCCAGCCAAGGACGTTGATGAAGAAAAGTTGGTTCAGGAATTAAAGGTCTGGTTTTTTTTTTGCTTGTAAGTTTATGATAAGCGTCGTTTACAGCTCACCTCCAAAATCAACAGGAGGAGGCTCAAGAGCGTGTTACATATGAAGCCACACACATGGGTCGTGTACCTCAAGCTGGACCCGCACGCAAAGTCGAAGAGTCAGCGGAACGACTTGAGCACGTCGTAAAAATGGACAGAGGTGAAGAACAGCCACCAGTGCCGATTTCGACTGGTGCTCAAGCTACATATACTACTCCGCCCGTATCGCCAACCCAAAAAACTAACCTGACAGGTGTTGATCAAGATACAGCAAAACGGCATCTCTCTGAATTGAAAGAAGTTACTTCCGAACATGCAAGGTCTGAGGCGTGTTCAGGGAACATTCCTCTAGGGAGCGCAACTTCAATTATACGTGAGCATAATTGTATCATTATATTCGCCTATTATATGCAGATATTTAATAGATCATCTTCTATAGAATCGGCGACGGGCAAATATGCAACCGCAATCAGGTATCCTTTTTTTATTTGATACACTACACTCATGACATTTCTTATTTCCTCTAAATATCTTGTTCGTTAAAATACAGCGAGGAAACTGGTGAACCTGTTTCGGTCATCCAAAGCACGGTTCCCAGAGCCGATTACCATGTTGACGAGGCTAAATTGACACAAGAGCTCAATGTACTTTATTTTATTTTTCTTAAAAAGGTTAGTGCCTGTGAAATTATTACTGATGAATTGGTTTTGGTAATAGGAAGAAGCGCGAATCCGAGCCGAACACGAAAAAGAAGAACTCGGTTTCGTGCCAGCCACAAGCCCTGCTGTCGAAGAAGCGACAGTTAAATTGAATCAGGGATTAAAAATTAGTGAAGGACAAGAGACTTAGAATCGTAGCACGATGATTCTGAACCAACAAAAAGTTATCATCAATTAGCGAATCACAAGTTTACAAGATATTAGTGTTGAAACGTAGTTGATAATTAAATATGTGCTGCAAATGAATTTTACATAAATTTTATTCTCTAAATTCATTTATCATATATTCGGTTTTCATTTAGAGTATTTGTGCTTATTTTTAAATCGAGATTATTTCTAAAAGCGGTACATTGTATTCTTAAGTAGGGTGGAGGTTAATGCATAGCGAGATGTTAAGAAAGAAAAATGAATATGAAATTGTTGATGAACAATAATATATGCAAGAAATAAGTTAGGAAATGCAGTACACGTAGTATTATACATTAAGGAAAAGATTTTGCCTATTACTTTTGCGATGGCGTGGTGTAAATGAAAAATGCATAGAATATACATAGGAGTTAGGTGACGACTAAGATGGGGTTACAAAAAAATGAATTTTGAAATGAAGGAGTTCAGATTGTTTGCCATGAAAGAACAAGGAAAAAAAAAATTACAAAAAGAAAAAGATTTGCCAGAGAAATTAAAATGATTATAAAGAAAAATATGCAAGTTTAAATGACGGGATTAACATTCTACTGTTGTACCCTGCCAATTGTCTACGTTCACAGTCAACAATGAACATAATGCCCAGATTTCAATATAGTGTACATGAAAATGTCAAGCATTACTTTCGATGCTAACTATGCATTTAAATAAAAGAGGCGTGAAGGATTAAATTTTTTTAAAAAAAGTTCTTTTGTAGGAATTCTTGTTCAAACTATCGCGTGCCTCTTAACGATAGCTTCGACACCTTCGAATTCCCTTTTCGTCGAGGTTCTAGGAACCAGTATCTCCAAAACATTTCGAAGATTCGTCATTTGTCCCGTTTCTGTATCTACAAGCTGCATGAGTTCAATGGGATGCAGCGATTCTTTCATCGCAATAAAGTGTAAAGTCACTGATTCGCACGTTGAAGGGAGAATCGGTCTACAGTTTTGATGAGAAATTGGTGAGACTAAACGCGGATGCCTTCTCGCTATTCAGGGATGTCCATTACTTACCCTATTTGAACATTATTATTCAAACAAAAAATACCGGCTTCGGGCGTCTCTGATTCAAGATGTCTACCGAGAAATTCTGTATTGTACAAATGGAGCACTTAGTAATCTTGCAGATTTAAGGGTAGCCAAATGAAAAATCGAAAGCTTTACCAGTCTCAGACATGAAAGGTTCTATAGGATGTATCGTGTTTCCGTGTATTATTGTACTGTTTTGTATTCGATGAAAGACGCGAATTAGATCAACTACATCTTTCGTGGTAATAGCACACAAACTTTGAAGAATAACTCACGCGTCGCTTCGTCTCTTTTTGTTATGAACGATAATGGCGAATTTTCGAGAAATTTTTGACTTATTAACTATGAACACACGCACCGAGAACACCTTACCAACCATTACTTTGGAACCAACTGTTTTGTTTGACAAAGGATAAGCCAATAGATAAATAGGTTATCTAGAATTCATGAAATACCAGTCCGACTTACCAGATAACGATAGCATAATATCATCTCCCACATTCACTTCCGTTGGACGGTTTGTCAGTGGAGTCCTTCCCCCGGAAAGGATGCCATTCGTATTATTAGCGATCTCACCACACATAGGTGCATTGTCACTCATGGTCGATCCTACGGCCGGCTTCTTCATATATCCGCTCAAGATCGCAGAATAGATGCTTTTCGTGACCGAAGGCGTTGTGATGCCGGTGGATAGAAATACCGAACTTCCCGACGATGAAACCTCTGACAGGCCATACCTCGAGTTCAGCGATGCTCGCTGACTCACCGTGCCACTGATGCTTAACCTGTTAGGTACAGCGGAATCATCACGCTTGAACAAACTTGTCAAATCCAAAATACAATTCCATTTAGATTCGATATTCCCAGTTTTTTCACCCACAAGTATTGGCGTTCCTTTTATTGTTATTGTAAGAGGACGCCGCTGGTTATCATTCTGTGGTGTAAAAGAAGTGTTTGAAAAAACAGACGCCACCGAATCACGGTGAGATCTTGTACTCGAATTTGGTAAAGGAGTGGGGCAATGCTGTGGAGGTGAGGGCTTAGGTAAAGCCGGCTTTTCAAGTATGGTAACGTTGTAAAGGAATGTTGCTTGATCAATCGAGTTAAGCGTTAACGGAAATCTTCCCTAAATTTACGAGAACAAGAAAATCAGCAATGAGTATTTCTTACTAAACAAGATCCTCCATATGGAACATAGCGCATTGACTTACCGTCGCGTCATCGTGTACACACTCGTATCTTGCTACGAAGCCGTGTGAAACGTGAACCTTGATCGATTCAATCATGAATGAACTTATCGATTCGATGTTATTATTCTCCACGGAAATCGATATCATCATGGAATTCTCTAGGGGTGATACATTCGTGGTTCTCATTCGCACATTTAGCGCTGTTTTTACGGGCAACACCTTGGAACAAGTTCGTTTCACAGGTGATGTCGTAAGATTTACAACTGGTCGCCTGGGTTCGAAATTTACATCGGCTAGAGGCGCACAAAAAATAGTGTTCTCGGACCCGAAACTCGGATCTTTGATGGAATGTCGCAATAACAATCAATTAAACAAATCGATTTAAATATTTAATTGAAGAAATGTTATATTTACCGCCAATCAATCCTGCCAACAGATTTCCGCCAAAATGATGCATCGAGTACAAATCCGTGTCCGTCGCCTTTTTCGATTGTTTCGCAATCTCCAATGATTGCAATGCCACGGTAGCATTAAATGACAACATCGGACATGCAAAATGTGATTTCAAAAATGCTGGATAAAAAAGATTCAGGATGGATACTTGAGAAGATGTGAAGAACGTTGATGATCACGCAAAGCCTATTACTAACCGATTGGTAATGATAACGACACAACGCCGGTCCAACAGTTATTATATTCTACAACCATCACATTTCGATCTTTTTGATTCGTATTAAATTGAAGAGAGTGCATTATCATCTCTTCGGGCATTTTAGACGATCTCTTCTCTATTACAGAAGGAAAGAGGGGAGATCCGGGTGTTGAAGGGGAGGCATCCGTAGAACTTGAATCCGACCTGGTCATCGGAAAACGACAGGCAGGATGCGGAGGTTGACTTGGAACAGAAAAATGGGCAGATTCAATAAGGGACACTTCAATGTTTACATCAAGTTGTTGGAAGAATGCTTTGGCCACAGATTCATCAAAATTGCTCGAACCATATGGCAAGTTGAGCACGAGATAAAAATGTAGAATTTCATCTGATTGATTTTTTTCAGAAGAAAAATAAAAAATAAAGATAAAGGTTAAGAAGAAACGAAACTACAGTAGGCGAAAAAGCAGTTAAGAAACAAGATCATACCATAAAATGCTAGTGTTCGTGCTTTCGAGGTGAATAACATTTTCACATCATCTTCCGTGTAATCTAGCTTGCCATTTGGAATAAGAATGTCCAATGTGGATTTGTTTAGCAATGTTTCGCGAGGTATCATTATAATCTTGAGTGAATCGAATAAATCGACGAAAAAGTGAAGGAGAACGGACCCTTTATTAAATAGGATAATTTTGTGAACATATTTGCTCATTGAATGCATATCACATGCAATGTAATGGAAACATTATATAACATTATATATTTTATATATTTTACACTAGAAAGTACGTATTGTGATACTAATTATTCGACATTTCAGAGGCGGTACAGATTCTCAATAGGGATCAACATATTTTAATTTTTTTACTCGAATTTTGAATTTGGATAATTGACAAGGCGGCTAGTGACATATTTGAAATAATTACGGGTGTATCACTTTGCCCAGATGATAAAAAAGACGAATAATTATAGATGCTCGAGCTTTCCTAAATAGGTAAAGCCACAATATCAAATGACAGATATTAAAGGTCGAATATACGTGCGTACGAGCGTTTAAGTGCAGAAAAAAAAAAAAAGTTATTTAGGGGGATCACCATTATTTCCTAAAGTCGGGTTGTGAATCTGTTGGCATTAGGTTTCTCCGTTGGACATGCGAAAAAGTTAACTGACGGATGATGTGATTGTACATCTTAAATGGCACTAAGGAATGTCCTTATTCCTGAATGTGGCTTCGGTAAACAAAAATAAGTTTGCGCCTCAGTGGCGATCATTGTTTTGTGTTCAACGTCAATGTTTACGTTTGAGACCAATTGTTCCTTCTAGTCTCATTGAACTCTAATTCGACTGATGTGAAATATTTATAATTATCATGCATAATATTTGGTTCTATCCTAAGAATTCTTTTTTTTCGTAATTTAAACATTTCAAGACTAGTAACTATTCTTAATTTTGGACAATCTAATCGGATGACCAAATATCGTAGTATCTGTCCTCTCATTTGGGAGTTTGTGTTACCAAAGAGTTTTGTCTTGGTATTTCGCGCGAGCCAAGAGTCAGGAGTCTAGTGATAATCTTACATCTCACGTGAACACAGTGAGTGTGAATTCACCTCGTTCAGAAAATGGTGTTTCTTTGTTCTGGTAAATTCTTAGTGATTCGTCAAACCAGATTTGTACCGGTACTAAAATGTCGTACAAGCAGTACGCGCCTTATCTAGGCGAAACCAAGAGATTTGTGATGAAACGCTGGTTCGTAAGCCGCAAACACGATGTTAATTTCGAAACAAAGTCTTCTTCGTCAAAGATTTGTATTTAATTTATAACGCATGAACTATTTAGCATTCATTGATAAACAAAACGCGTATTTTTTTTTCGATATGCATCCTATGCACGAATACCATGATTATGCATTATCACACATCTCCACCTTTATTGAAGAACTTTTACTCGAGAAAATATCGTACGTACGTACTTGCGTCTTCTCAATTGTTTTACACAATATATTAACCCCGCTTATGGAACTTCCGTCAAGTTCTGCACGTGTATCAAAATCATAACAGATGACAGCCAATGGCTATTAATGTGATGGACAGCCTGATTTATGTATGAAAGATCATTGACATCGATATTAATGTTAACGTTAATAAGACACGCATGTGCAAAAATATCCGTGGCTAAGGAATCAGACACGTTTGCTAAAAATTTCTTCAAAGAAAATTGGTCTCTTTTTTTTTTTCGCATAAATAAAGATGTTATCTTCTGGCAATAGAAATATGCTCAAGTGAATGTGATTTTGTACGATATCGCATGTTTTATTATTTAAATGTTTTTAAAAAGTACGTATGCGGGGTTTGCATGCCGACGTCGATCCATTTGATATCTGAAAAACCTTTACATACTTTTAAGTCGAAGGGTGATACGTATCAGTTGATTGTATATAAATTTACAATATTTTGATCCTTCATATATAATACATTCCTTTTGAAGTGGAAAGAAGCTAGTCCAAAAATACATACGTTTGTTAAATCGACTGACCCACGGCTGAACATACAACCCCATCGAGCGAATTAAAAAGAAATGATTAGCTTATACGGCTACTGACTGTGGTCATCAAAAAAAAAACATGCTTACCAGAGAAGGAGAGCTAGAAAATAATGGGGATGGTGGTAAAAATAGGATTGAAAGGGATCGCTTGCATCGCTGATGATAACAAGGAATGTTCCGTGTAATCGACAATATTAACACAGGTCATTAGTTATTGTCATATAAGAAAGACTTGATATAAAATTCCTTTTTGGTTGCATAAGGCCACAGTGCTAAATTTTACGATTAATGAATTGGTTATTCCGAAAAAAAATTCTGTGTAATATATTAACAATAAATAAAACGTGTGATACAATATTTACCATATTTGTTTTTAAAAACAGTCTTAAATTCGTTATAACGTAATTCAATAAATGACCACAAGACAACGACTTGAAACATAATAATTTAGGTCATTTTTTATAATACAACATAAAAAACATTGTACTGAGAATGTTTCATGAAATTTATCACATATGTACAATATGCAAATGATGAAAATTTCAATTTCCAAACATGACAGTTATTAATATTATCAGGTTCAATTAATGTTGAAATAATAAATTATCCATTAATAAATAAAAATTTTTTATGTAAACCAGCAGAATTTATTAATATCGGTACATATATCAGTTCTATATCTATGATACATGCAAGTTAACTTCTACTTTACTTACTATTAACATACAGTATATGTTGCATATACTGTATGTATATATATTGTATATATTATATTACAAACAAATACAAATATAAGAATTGACTTAATAAAAAATTCTAATTATTAATTTTTAATGATATATAGAGAACATTTCCTAAATATATTTTTTCTAAATGTATACATTCTTTAAATATACTTCTTATCATAATTTCAAATTGGTTCAATATTATTAATATATTTTTTATATTTTAACAATATATTAAATTTTTAAAAATTTTTATGTTAAAACTAATTTTATAAATGTATTTTTATATGACTTATAAATAGAAATATCATGAAAATAGATACAGGACCTGGACAATCTGGAACAAGACTGTTCATATCCATGTCCAATTATTTTCTAATCCCAGATAAAATAATATAATCACATATTTACTATATACTATTATTTTAGTAATAATTAAAATATCATATGTTGCAATGTATAATATATATCATGACATACAATAATACATCTTGTTATAAGTTATATAGCAAGTATATATTGCTGGTTGTTATGTTTGACTCAAAATAAGATAGGTTTCTTTAACTCTTAAAGTGTATTCTTGATTTAATCAGTTTTTAACTTTTCTTATCAACTAATCTAAAATTCTTTTTATGCCAATTTCTTTAAACAAAATCTCAGTTCTATTGTCTAGTTATATAATACAAGTCAAGTATTTATGATATATTAAAAAACAAGATAAGAGTTTATTTCTAAAATATTACTTTATTATTTATTACTTAATATACTCTAAAATAATTCTAAACTTCTTTTTTCTATATACTATTGAATTGTGCATATATTTATATATATACCTATTATTAATATTATAAATTATTAGTTGAAAAGTTTAAAATCAATCAATTAGAGACCTATGGGTCTATAGCACAGTAGTAATGCTCCATAGGTCACCAGGAGAAGGTCTAGGGTTCAACCCCACCTGGTTACAAAAACTTATCACCTTCATGATTGGTTAACCAGCTTCCAATTCATGTCATACCCAATCAGCCAACAAAAATCTACTTCCAAATTTAGTTAGGCTACATAAAGATGGGACCTCTGGTCTTCCCAACGATCGCGAGCTGAAAACAGGTCAAAGCAAGAAAGGTTGCACGAGGAAAGACTTCTGGTCTAACTTTGGTAATAAGCCCTCAAAACTCCAACCCAAACTGGCGACGGCAGACTCCGTCACACAACATAAAGAGGTTAATTCTAAGCTGATCTATCCCAATCTGGAGCTTGTAGATCTATCCCAATGGTGGTGTTCCACGGAACTTAATCATATGGCCGAAGGGCAAGGTATTAGCCACAGGTGGTGAGAAGACTAGACAAAAATCATTAAACCAAGTGAGTCTAGTGAGGATCTACAAGATTAAATTGGAATCCAAGCAAGGACGCCAGTTTCACAGGTGGTGAAAATAGTAGTACTGTATTATGCTAGTGGTACATCTCGAGGATCAGTGATAACAGTGACTGGAATACTGGAATCAATTTCTATAATAATATTCCACAATGTATCCCACCCACGACGGATGCAGTCAAAACTGGACCTAGTAGGAAGGTGGTTTAAATTAGTAGTAGAATTTCCACCCCCTATGTAAGTCCCACCTGACATGTGAATCATCTACTTGATGTTTAAAATTTCGTATAGCCGGATATGTTGCAATTGGTCTAGGGGAAACCAGTATTATTGGAAATGGTAATTATTAGGTAGTATTAATTTGCATTTAGGATAGCAATAGTCTACCTTGTAAAGATACTTGATGTACTGACTAAAACAAATGTTTAATAAATGTCACGCATCTAATGCCCTTAGTCAATTTAAAAAAAAAAAAAAAAATCAATCAATTAGAATATAGAATTTTTAAAAACAACTAATTAATTAAAAAATTTTTGCCAACTAAAATTATTATCTATTATTTATATGTTTATATCTGTTTATTATATTACAATACTTTAAAAATTTCTATAACTATTTTTTTATATCAATTTTTACTTTAATTTTTTTCACAAATTATGATATAACATGATATTATATTATATATTGTACTTGTATTGATTTTACTTATAATATTTTTCTATACTTATCATATATATATTATATATAAGACCAAACCTAGGATTTAATTTTCTAACATTTGATTGATATTTTTATATTTTGCAATCATTAGTAATAATAGAGTATTGATTAGTAAAGTTTTATTAATATCATATAATTATATGATAAATTGAAGATTCTAATTTCTTCAATTTTTTTTTCAAATGAGATGTTGATATTGAACTTTATTATAAAATTGTAACAAAGTATACTTATGAGTTATTAATATATCTCAAATAAGTTATATAATTTGTTATAATCTCCAATGTTAACCTATTTAATAAACCTTAAAATTAAATAGATCAATAGACAACAGTAGCAGGGAACCACTTAATTTAAAAAAAAGTGATCTCAATTATAATATACTAGTGTTAATAAGGTAAAAAAATTAAGCAAGGTTAATTTTCAAGGCAAAAGGTACAGTAATTTGATTATGAGTTCAAAATGGTTTTTATTAGAGAGAGTTGAAAAGTGTTAGGAAATTTTTTAAACAGTTGAAAAGAATAGTTGTTCTATTTATACATGTTTGAAATATATTAAACTAAAAGGTAAATAAGTAACAAGATATATTAGTTCAATCAGATATATCTGATATGCTTGATTATATTACTCAGGTTATTCAGACTAGGGCTTCGAAAAGTATTAAACTGATATTGAACTGGTATCAAAATGATATCAATCTATAATAAATTTAATATATAGGTTGTGACTTACTTATATGTTTTTATAGTAAATTTAAGTATCGAACTGGTATCAAAATAGTATCATTAAGAGTCCTAATTCAGACTGCTCTGGTCAATCAGATCAGTCGGGTTGATCAGGTTGGTTAGATTAATTAGGCTGACCTGACATATTAGTCATATCCAGCAGAATACTATAACTTGATATATTATATATTGTTACACTTGATCTTCGCCCAAGATTATTACTACCCCTTGTCTGATTTTTACTAGCATTTACCCTTGAAATGTTGTCCATTCTAGAATAATTCTTGTATTACTATCTTTGTTATTGTTTA
>CAJVPV010002709.1:0-12506 GCA_910591835.1 Acaulospora morrowiae
TTTCCATTTGACTCCTGAGGTCGGTGATGTGGTAGCTGTCGCTGATCGCTCTTTCCAAACTTTGTAGAGAATTTTAAGTGCCTTGTTTGATATGCCACCTTTGTTGTTTTGAATTTTGTCTAAGGGCGATTGTAGATTTCTGAGTGCAAGATTCATTATCTCCAATGTTGATAGTGATACAAATGTTGGTAGGGGTCTGTTTTTGGTGTTTGCTTGATATGAGCTTTTGTTTAGATAGTCTATGAGTTTTTCTTTTTTCTTTTCGATTGTCCGTTTGGTATGAATGCAAAGGAAGATATGCTTTTGGTTCTCTAGGTAGGCTTCACATCATGGGCAGAGATTACTTTCATATAGACTTGGATATCTTCTGTGGAGTTTGGTTCTTATGGGCAGCTGATTTGCAATAAGTTGGTTCTGAACACTGACAAACTTTTGAATTTCAATTGATCGCTTTCTCTAAGTCTTTTGTTGGCATTGTAAATAAGTTCTAATGTAGATCTTGAAACGGTCTTATAAACTACTGACTGGCTTAGAAGGATGTCAAAAAAATTAGTGTAGTAATTGACAAATTTTATCCAGTATGTGATGCTGGTGGCATGTATATAGTTGATTAGGGGTGAGGTATCATATGTTTCTGGAAATATTTGTGGAATTGGGAGGCTGTTGATAGGATCTGGAGGTGGGGGACTCTTGTGTTCTTTTTTTGTGATCCATTTGATTGTTATATTTTTGTTATGCAGCTAGAAGTTTATAATTCTAATATATCTGCTATATGGGATTTTGACTTGACGATTGGTATATTCTGATATTTTTAGGTTTGGTTGGGTCTGTAATTGGCACCTAATTGTTGAATTGGTGGGGGTTTCTTGTATAGTTTTTAATAAGATGGGCCAGAATCCTGCCCATGGATTGGTATTAAGATTGTAGAGTATATTAACATTGGGTTTTTGGATAATAATTTTTCTGTTAAGGAAATAAATGTTGATTGTTATAAGAGATGATAAGGTTGTAGGAGGTTTGGTTATTGTAATTTGTGGTAGAGGGCATGGAGAATTAGAGAGAAAAAAGAGTAGTTCTTCAATATTGTTCAATAAAAATGGGTAATTGTTACGTGTTGTTGTCCATTTTGACTTGGTGTTGACAAAGTCTTTTTCTACGATACAAGATTGTATATTGCAGGAACATCGTTGGATTTTTTTGTTAGGTAGGACTTGGTAGTGCTGTCCTTTGACTATTTGCTATTGGATTGCATTCTTTCTGGTTTTGATCAAGTCAACTGTTTCACTGTTGATATATGCCCGGAATTGAGGTTTTGAGTTGGGTATTGGAAGTGAATTTCCAGTGATTGCTTGATTTGTTGATGATATGTTCTTGAACCAGTTTGAATGGGGCACGAGAATATATATCCTCTATGAGTGTGCAGCTCATCCCATGAGAGTTTATTGTTAGTGTTATATGCGTAGGTATCCTTTGTGGTTTTAATATTTGTGTAGAAGAGAGAAAGTGTAGTGAGTTTATTGATACTAGTTGTGAGCCCGATAGAAAGGTTGTGGTTTGATATTTCGAATGGACAAGAGTGGGGGCAAATATTAATTTGATATTTTTTGGCTATTTGTGTGGTTAGTGTTAGCCAGCATTCTCATTTCAGACTTTATAATTATACTTCTAGAATTTATATTGTATATATAGGGCAATTCATAATTTTTAAAAATTGATTTTTTAATATAATTCTATTAATAATTATTTAAATATTATAAAAATTTATAAAAATATTTTTAAAAATCTATAGTTTAAGATTACTTAAGAACATTTTTAAAATTTTTTATTGTTTTTATACTTAAAATTTATATTTAATGTAAGTAACAAATATTAATAAAACAAATTTGCCAAAGTTTTATATATGAGTTATTATAAAAACATAATATGATTTTTTAAATTTTTATAAAAAAACATTTTTATGAATTACTTGTTTATAATATAAAAAACAAGTTTGTTTAGGCTTATCTTATAAAATATCTTAATAAAATATTTTCAAAATATTTTTTGAATATAGAATTTATTGATTTTTTGAATATAAAAATTTAATATAAAAAATATTTTGAAAATGTAAAAAAATCCATATTTTTTTTATTATATCATAAAAACTTATTTGTTTTATACAAAATTTAAATTTTATTTTTTTTAGGTCTTTTAAAAACTTTTTGTTTAAGCTTTTCTTATAAAGTATTTTAATAAAATTTTTTAAAAATATAATTGTTTATAACAGTTCAAAAAAACTTTTTTCTAAATTTTTATATATTATATAAAATCTTAAAATAAATATTTTTTAATAAATTTTCAAGGATTTTTTTTATTTAATTATAAGATAAAATATAAAATCAAAAAATTTTCAAAAAATTATAAATTATACTATATATTGTTTAAAAAAGAAAAATAAAAAATTTGCATATAATATTTTTATTATTTTCAAAAAGAATTAGTCAAATATATAAGATAATTAATTTTTATTGTAAATTGATTAATTACAAATAATAAAAAACAAATAAATTAATAATTATAAAAGGTTTTATTTTTGTTTACAAGAATAATTTTTTTAATAATAGTTAAAATAAATAATTGTTTTTTTTTATCTTTTCTTTTATAGATATTTATATTTATTATTTATTTTTATTTTTTTTATTTTTATATAATTTTTGCAAAAAAATAATATAATTAGTTATAATTGTAGAAATAATCTGTAGATAAGAACTTAACAATTTGATTTAATTTGATTTAATTCAAATTTTCAAGTTTATATTAAATTTAATATATAAGTTATACTTTATTATAATTTTTAATAATGTTTACAACCTTATACAAGTCTATACAATTCTAGCAGATCTGATTTTTGGAATCATATTTACATGTTTTATTTGATAAAAAAACAATATAACATTGTTATAAATTATATTTAAAGATTTTTGCTATTAATATATAAGTTGGATTAAGAAGATTTATTATACTTTATATATATTATTATACTTTTAGTAGTTCTATAATTAAATAAATAAATAATTTCAATCTAATTGCAAATTAAAAATAAAATCTTGTATTAAAATTTTTATTGTATATTTTTATAATTTGTATTATATATATAGTTTTATTTAAATGCTTATAAATTTTTTTAATCAAGATTTTTCATCTTTTAAGAATTTAAAATTTAATAATATTTTTTTTAAAAAAAAATTCTTTCGCATAGTTATTAATTAAATAAGATAATTGTAAATTGATTACAGTTTAATTCATATACTTTTATTTGATTAAATTAATATTTATATTCGAAATATTTGCATGCATTTTTGGTAAAGTTCAAATAAATTATAAATAATACAAAAACTATAAAAATATTTATTAATAAAATTTATTAAACGAAATATAAAATTTATTAATAAAAAAATTTCTTAATAAAATTTATTAAACGAAATATAAAATTTATTATTAATAAGAAAAAATAAATATTGATATGATGTAATTTTATATAAAACTAAAGTGATAATAATTTTAAAAAAAAATTTTTATCACAACTCCAGTTGCATTATCAAAACATACAAAAGGGTCACAGCACACATAAACAATTAATTGTTTTGTTTTATAATTACGGATTCTTATTAAAAAAAATTTTTTTTTTGGATAAATTATAAACGACATATATTAAAGTATTGCATGATTTGTTTAAATATCTGTAATCAATTAATTTTGAAATATCGAAAATTAAAAATTTTATTTTTGTATCTGAAATAAAAAAATCTTCATAGTTTAACTATTATTAAAGAGAGTATAGAATATTGTATACAAATAATTTCGAAATGTTTATTTTTTAAATTGGGTCTTAGCATTTCGATTGCCAAACCTCCACGGCGAAGCTTTATGCAATATGCAACAAGGCTTAAGCGATCATCATTGAGTGACGTGATACAGTCATAAAAGGTAAAGGGCTATGAAAAAACATGCCCGATAGGTATTACAAAGCAAAGGCTCGGCAGATCACGAACATAATAAAGGTTTTCACAAAGAAATAAAGAGCTCAAGGCTCGAAGCTATCCCTATTTAATGACGTGAAAAATCGTCTACGTAGAGTGCAAAGATACACAGGTCCAGAAGAAATCTAGATACTCGTTATAACAAGCTTTAAAACGCTATCTAGAAACATTGAAAATTTTCTTGCAATCGCAAACTTACGCACTGAGACATTTTGATTAGTCCGAATAGATTACAACACTGGCTTTCTTGTGCAGACAACGCCCCAGACTTCAAGGAGTTAATATGAGTTACTGAAATTGGAGTTTTTTTACTCAAGCGTGACATTAAAGTCGTATTCAACGTTTGAGGAAATTCTGGATCCAGGATTTTGACACATTTATCTACGGTCTAATGATCATTCTCCGGAACAAATAATCATTCTCTTGAACAAATACAACAAGTGACAAACTTGTAGGACTGCATGCACAGGAGGAATTAAAACGGATGAAATGACCTGTTGATTTTTACTCTGTTGTATTCCGAGCAAAAAAAGAAGATTCAATAAAAAAATTTTGGAGAAACGCATTCAATCATTTATTACACAATACTGAAGCATTCTGACTGTCTGTTAAATGAGCCTGACACGTTCTTAAGAATTGTTCAAGCTAACCCAATATATAATCGTCGAAAAAATCTTCACGATGAGATAATGAGACACAGGATTCGAATTCTACAATCTTCCTGCTATCAGACGCCATGTTACGAGACAATTTTAAGACATCAATTGTGAACAACTACGTACGACGTTCTATCAACAGTCTAAAGGGTTAAAACCAATCCAGTATTGGCTTGCCATGCCCACTACATATATCACATACTTTAAATAACGAGAAATTGTGCGAGAAAGATATACACCAAAATTTTAAAGCAGCTTTTAGAACTACCGATTTACTCAGTGCAGTCAGAAATACTTACCAGAGATTTTGGAAAGACGTTCTGAATGTTTTTGAAATCACAAGTCCTGTTCAAAAATAATCGAGACGGGTCATGTATTACAGAAGAGATGGTATTTTTATTGTTCAAGAAATCAGCATAACTCGAACAGTTCGTTCATTGGTATCTTATAATAAGAACCAGTTTTTTTTTAATAATAGGCTTGTTCCAAAACTTGTGAGGTTTTTCCTGTACATGGCGAGATTTAAGTTCGCAACAAAGCAATCGGATATTAATCTATCTTTATCAAAATTAAACTCATGGGGTCAACATTAGAGGAAAACAATGGTTTGGTGATCTTACATCGGCTAGCGAACCAGGAAAATTGGAATTCGAAAAATTACTATGAAGCAATGCACAGAAAGTTCTCTCGATTGTCGATGTTAATTCCGAATTGTGATTGGTCTTCTTTGATCTTAGCTTATTAGAGTTTGGTATTAAATATTCCAAAAACCTTTAGCAATGTTAGGATTAATTTCTGAGCGAACTTGAGCAGGATGCAAAATTAAAGACATGCATGTGTTACTAAGAGGAAAATGTCCTATATTCCAATCAGCCCTTTAATTTGGAAATTAGAAAGCGAGATCGACGGATTATCCTTAAAAGGATGAGATTATCCAACTACACTTTCCGATGAAATATTAAAATAATTTGAAACAAGCAACCAGTTAGACATGATAAGATAAACTTCAAGATCAAAGTATATTGTTGAATATATAAACACAAACTATCAACAAAATTTATTCAAGCAGCGCTCTTTTCCGTGGAAGAATTTGGAAATATCAAAAAAAATGAGATACCGTGGGAAGCGTGAGGCTGTGATGTCAATCGAAGTGAGGTGTACTTCTAATTCGGGTTACTTATTGCCCGCCCCTAATCTAAAACGGTTTTGCAAGTTATACCGGGCTTGATAAATTATCAATAAAGCCGAATATTCCAAGCGACTATGATTTAATAATATTAATTATTAACTGGTGCGGATTTAACTTAATCATACTTAATTTTACGGGCGTAAATAAATTTCCAAAGAGAATGATTACGATGTGTAGATCTAGCGAAGCATATATCTTTATAAGCAATGCTGTTCTTATTTCCAGATGCTTTACTCGTCATTATTATCAACGAACTTTATTTACATGATGATGAGATTCCAGAGAACATACGTGTCTTCGAAGACATACCGATGGGTCAGACTCGTAACCCCTCCAGATGGCACCCAAACCTGCATTTGGCGGTGATAATAATAGGATGTGGCAGTGGTTACTCAAGACACCAATCAGGACCCGCTAATTCTAGGACATATTTATCATGTCTATACTGTGGGCTTCTTACCACTCGGCGCCCGATTGGCATTGGGTGCTTACAAATACGGTGTTGCTGTAGTTCAAGACCCGATCACGGTTAGCGTATTCTAGGATATATCTACACTTCAAACTGTTTAATATGTCCTTTCAATATTCGCGTTCTTGATCCGAGATCTTTAGGGAACTCAATCTTATCGTAATTTCTGAGCTGCCCGATGCCAGTTAGGTGCCATCCATACAGTATAATGTAATCAATATGTCCTTCTAGAATACGTGGATCCTGATTGAGGGCCTTGAAGAATCAAAGTTACATCTTATTATTGCTACTATTCGGGGAGAGGTCACGGCATTAACGTTATCAATACTTCGTAAAACGCGCGAATCCGAATCGAAGATCTTAAGGACACAGCCACACCGTACTGTCTTGGCTACTAGACGCCACCGAAGTATTAACATAATTGGGATATATATAACTGATATGTTCTATTAGTGCTTGGATCTTGATTGGGTCTTAAAGGTCCACAGCCGTACAGTATTATTAACATTTCTTAGAATGCGCAGATCTTAATTTGGAGTCCTGAGTGATAATAATCGAGTTTTATTGTCATCACAGCAAGATGTCAGTTGAGTATCACCGGAGAAAAGACTACACTATATGCCACTTGAGCACCATCTCAATAGAAGATCGGAGCAAACATATGGAGCATATACTTTCAGAATGCGCAAACCCTGTTCGAGAGCCTTGAGGGACCACAGCCGCACCGTATCATCTGAGACACCCATGAACTGGGTGCCACATAAAGAGAAGCCAGAATAAACGTGACTATTATGCACTGGATTCTGATAAAGACACTTGCTGAATCACAGCCGCATTGTATTGTATGATCCGCCTGATACAATCCCAAGAGAGTGCCACAGTATTTAAATGATCAATTATTTGATAATTATAATCATTATTATCTATTAGTGATAAAAATAAGGTTGGGTTTTAGTCATTGTAATCCTCCCCGATTTAATATAGGATCTTGCAAAGAAGGAAACTTTTTCTTAACTAGTAGTAAAGGCAAAATTTAACAAATCGCGCACCCAAGACAAAGACTTGTGTTCAATGTCAAAGAAAAAAAGCTACCAAGGGCTTGAAAATTACACTATTTGATAGTAACCTCTGTAATTATTTATAGTCACATGAGAATGAATGCAAATAAGTAATGTGTTGCTACAGTTACAATATGTGTGAGCACTAAAATACATGTCAAAAAAAACATTTATATTGGATTGGTTCTAATTTATGTATTTATCGTAACGAACGGAATTTATTGATTTGGTTATTAGCTTCATATATTCAAATATCATTACAAGGCTAGAATTTTACAAATTTGTGAATAAATTATTGTCATTATTATATTCATAAAACCTATATTCCTTTTCTAAAAACTTCCCATGTTTTATAACGAATAAATGATAATCTTGTTAATTTTAATTGACCTGTTGATTGATTATTTACATAAGTCTGATTGATTCATTGATTTTGTAATCATAAATTTTTATTTTCTTTTTGTGGTTAATTTATTTTTTAAGCTAAATATATTTTTAAATATTTCTATAATATGAATTGATTTTGATTTGAATAAGTTTTTTAAAAATTAACGGTCGAAATCGACTCCTATCACGTGATAAGATGATCACGAATCGAGAAATCCTAAAATCCTGGGTGTCCCTCTCCTTGATATTCAAAGGACGATTATTATAATATAAATGGTGGTAATAGCGAGGATGAATAAAATCAAATTCTTACAATAGAAAATATGAAAAATTTTGATAAAGTTTATAATCAAGTTGATTAAGTTTACTTGGATCAAGTCTATTCCACACTTCAAGCCTTTAAGATCTTAATGAAAAATTAGAGGAGTTTATAAAGCCTTTACATTATTTAATGATTATAAAATATATTATTACATATATTAGATTTTTTATATAACAACAACTTATTATATAAAATACAATAACAATGAAATCTTTAAGCGGTGCCTAGGCACGTTAGTTCTCCTCATAGGACTACAGGCCACAAAGGATAGGTAAAACCCAAATATATATTAAACTATCGAAAACAAGGTCACATAATCGCTTCGTAGACTCAAGTAGAAAGTATTGTACTAAAGGTCAATATAATATGCATGTTGCATGTTTTTAAAAAAAAATAATAATATAAAATAAAATCTTTATAATCCAAATTCTAAAGCCTTTATTTTTATGATTATTCTATGATTAGTTATTTAGAAAATTTAATTTTTATTGTTTTTTTTTTAAAAAAAAAACAAATCATTGAATTTATTTCTTTTTTGTTTTAAAAACTTTTATGAAAATTAAAACATGTATTAAAATAAAACAATTAAACAATTAAGGATATGTATAATAAAAATGAATTTAGACATATTTTTTAAAACCATATCATAATAGAAATTACTATGTAATATATAATAAATAATTGAAATCATATTTAATTCAAATATATTTTCAATTAAATTTCTTTTATTCCATAAGTACATTCATGATTATGAAATAATTTTAGATAAAATAATTTTTTAAAGTATCCATTTATTTATTTTCAAAATTCTATCAAATTTAAATAATTTTAATCGATTTATAATGTATATATTATTATGATTTTTAAATAAAATACTATATATATGAAGCTGTATCCTGCTTAATATCTTTGTTTCTAGATTTGGCAGCTTAAGCTAATCAAATCTTCTAAAGTATCTACTAGAAAATTTTAAAGTTATATTCCAATTGACTATAGAATCCCTAAATTTGATAGTTTGTATCAACTAAAAATTACAATTTCAGAGTATTACTAAAAGTATATTGAAATTTAATCTCTTTGAATCCATAACTGTAAAGTCAAAGTTGTAATGTAAAGAATAATTTAATAATTATAATATACTGTATATTAAATCAATTTTTTTTTTGATATTTTTAAAAAAATCTTAACTACTTAATATCATCTTGAATATGTAAAAATTTTAATATTTCTTTTCATTACTGTTTAAATAATTATAAAAAATAGACAAGCTAGTATTAAACTTACTGATTAATTAGTTATATAAGATATTGTTACTTTTTTTATAAATAATTTTTTAATTTTATAATTTAATAAAGCAACAAAGTTTTTTTACTTTAAAAAAAAATAATAATACTTTCTTTTAAAAAATAGTTTTAGATAAAATAATTATTATCAAAATATATAAATAATTATTTTTAAAATAACAAAAATTCTAAATATAATTTTTTAATTTATATTTTTAATAATATATATAATATAAAATTTAAGATCATAATTATACTGTAAAATAAAATATTTTTGTTTATTTTAAAAAACAATTACTCAAATATACAATAGATTAGAATACTTATTTATAATAAATTTATATTTTTTTTTAACAATACTATTATTTAAAAACTTTGTCTTTTCTATTTTTTTTAAAATTTTTTATATATTTATAAACAAATATGTTTTACAGTATATTTGTTTATAAATCAAAAGCAAAATACTTTATTTTAAAAAAACATTAATAAAGAATCAGAACTCTTTCTCAAACATATCTACATCTGAATAAAATTATCAAAAAAGGAAGTTAAAAATTTTTTCCTCAAAAAAAACTATAAAGATCCTGGAGAGTCTTCCTTATTCTCCAAGGATCAACCTATTGAACCAACCCATACTCTACTTAATGTTCTCATTACCAATGTTGACAAATGCCTAGCTATAATCTTTTACAAAAACAACAATACCAATGTTATCTACATTACCAATCCCATGGTTAACATTCACCTTCCAAAATTTGAAAACCTTTCAAAAGTATAACTGACACCAGTGCGCCTCCAGGAAAATGTTCATAAAGTTCTTAAAATAATTTCAGTATTTTTCGAAGTACACAAGAAAAGATTTGAAAACCACTATACCAAAATAAAAACCAACATTTTAGATCCTATGTCTCTGGAAACAATAAACTTCTTTTTCAAATACCAATATACCTTCCATTTATTTGACAATAATAAAGCTAGAATTATAAAGAAACTCCTCAAACAAAAACTCACTTATAGACTTTATGTTTCCTGAAATAAAATTTATATCAATACTAATGAAGCAGCCAAAACTTTCTCCTTGAAGTGAAAAACCAAAATATCCATACTCCCTTCAAATACTCATCCTAATTGAAGAAATAATTAACAACAATAGTAATATACAACTCGATTGTGATAATGAAATGTTGTATACATCTATCCTGAGTATAATGCCAATCAAACCAGCCCTCAAGCAGACATGAGTATCATTTCATAGATGCACGCAGATTACTCCACCAATGAATTCCAATGCATAAACTCACAAAACACACAAACAACCCACACCAGTATAAAAATTGATGAGCATCACTCTTTCAACCAATCAGATGACACTATAGAATTATCTTCTACCTTATGGACTGATAAAGCCAATCAATATCTTGAAGCAAGCAGTAACAACCTTTTCTACAATATAGCAGACATCAGGAGTATTTCAAAATCGAATAAACAAAAAAAAATTCTAGAATTGCTAATGAAATCGATCAGTGTGACAGGATAGCCAAGTCTATAGTGAAACTCTTTCTCAAAATTAAAAACCAACCAATCAGAATACCAAGAACTTTACTAAAAAAAATCTTCTTCAAAATCAAGTATAGAGATTGTGACTTCTTTAGAATCTTTACAAGAGACGAATCAATCAAGAGATAACATTAACAAGAATATGAAAAGCTAGAAAAAAAATTCTATAACAACTATCTGAAAGTAAACAATATGGGCTATATCACCAGAACCATCAGAAAATAAATCAAAATAATTATCAACAAAGTTCTCTTTATAGCTTACCTCAGATTTACTAACTTGGCTATTCTCAAGTATTGGCAAGTCACCCAATTTTTGGGGTATAGTTTTAATTTTTTCATAAACCTCAGCTTAAATAAAATCGACTATAACAAAATTTATGAAACTTGTAAAAAAATGATTAAAGAAAATCTCTCTAATCTTTCAAAAAACCTGGTTGACATTCTCAAAACAATAAAAGTGCGAACTCCCAAAAACCATACCAATTATTTTTACAAAAGATACAAGTGAGATTGCAGGAAGTCTTAGAGCCTTTTACAACTTTGAACTTCTTTCAACAACATACTTTGTCAAAAAGCCAGACCTACCTCTTGACCCAAATGACCTCGGACCTATAGAAAAACACAAATTTCTACTAACAGAAAGAGAAGAGCTACTAGACCTCAAAATATATGTTGAAAAACTCAAAGAAGATTACTATGTATCTGGAAGCTCCCTGACACATACTTCAATCTTCCACTACCAAAATTAAATCTTCCACCTTTATATAAAGATCTATCTCTCTACTTAGTAAAACAATTTCCAGTAGATAACAGCATTAAGAGCTTTAAAAAAGGAGTTAATCTTTTAAAAAAACAACAACTATGCAGTCAAATGCTTACTATTAGATTATATAATAATGAAGTATACTCTTTCTCCCTCACATTGGTATAGTGAAAACAATGCCATTCTCCTGCTCATTATTATACAAGACAAAGCAGACAACCTTATAAAGGATCTCAAATCAAAATTCTTTGTAAAACTTTCATTGAAACTGAAATGGATCAATGAAAACCTAATGTAATCTGACAAGCCAAAGCTCCTAGCTGAACTAAGTATAGTAGAAAAAGAACTTGATATTAACAGAAAACAACTAATATAAACTTTTCAGACTTCAGACAAATGATTAACAAGATTAAAAACAACTATACAGGTGCAATCCCAAGAAAATGAATTACACCTCTCCTATCAACACTTTCCAATACAAATGAGACAAACAAAATCTTAGTTGACAAAAACATTTAATTATCAGTATCACTATTGGATAACCCCAATTCAACGAAAAAATCAAAATTCTTGGCATCCACTTTTACTTTGACAAACTTTCACAAGACTTTATCATCAAATCCAAGTTACCTAAGCCAAAGCTAACTCTTTTTTCAACACTTATCTAATTATGACAAAAGAGCCCAACTCAAACTATTTATTAGAAAAAATCACATCTAATAACCTACTGTTACACTTGATCTTCGCCCAAGATCATCACTACCCCTTGTCCGATTTCCACTAGCATTTACCCTTGAAATG
>CAJVPV010002710.1:0-12504 GCA_910591835.1 Acaulospora morrowiae
ATAAATTTAAATTTGAATATTATTAAATTTGAATACATAAATATAAATATAGTTTATTATTATTAAATTAAATCAAAGATCTCTGAAGTTTAATATATAAATTTTTACTCCAGAGTCTTTTAACAATGACGGAGATCCTCCGAAGGTCTACACCTGAAGATTTTCAAAAATCTTTGCTAAAAAATTTCCTGATGAATATAATTATTATTACTTCAAAGATTTTTAAATTTTTTTAAAATAAAAATTTCCAGAGTTTATTATTTTAAAAACTTTTGAAGATTTTTGAAGATTTTTCCAGAAATTTTCTGATATACAATAGATGCCAAAAGTGCAGTAACAAATCTGTAATACAAAACTATTTTAAAACAGCTAACATTTCAAGGATCAATACTAGTAAAAATTGAACAAGAGGTATTGAAAATCTTGGATGAAAATTAAGTGTAACAATACTATTGTTTAGTTATTCTTATTATTTTAATTTCTTTTGATATTATTTTATTATTGTTTTATAAATTTTTTTTTGAACTTTTTTTTAATTAATTAAAAACATTAGATATAAAACTCTTATTAATAATATATAATTATTACCATTATATTAAACATCTTTATAAAATAGATTATTGCTATTCTAAATGTAAATTAATTTTATAAAGTGAATATTATTTTCAATATCACTAGTTTTTTCCTTAAGCCAATCTGACTATTCTGATTAATCAATTTATATTATGAAAATGAATCCATATTCAAATAGGACTTACACAGGAAAAAAAAATACTATTACTAGTTTTAAATCTACTCTCCTATTGATTCAATTATATTTTTTGACTAATCATTAGAAAAAGATCATATTACCTTTCAGGAATTTAGTAAAACACCTGAATATCCTATATATATTTTTATTTAGAATCTCAGAGAAGATATTCTTTGTTATCACCTATGGCTTCTGATTATATCAAATATATATTTAAGATATAACTTTTTTTTAAACAAGTATCAAAATTAATAACACCATATTTTAATTCATTATAAAAGCAGCTAAACAATTAGTTAGATACTTTATATCATTATCAAAGAGAAAGATATAAAAAGACATAAATAGAAAAACTAGATATAGACAATTATTACTTATATGCAAATAGCTGATTAAATAAAGTAAAATTAATTAATATTTATATTATATTACTTGTATTAATTTTTATTAAATAATAAAGAAAAGGATATGAAGAATCAAAAGTATATAGTCACTTATTGATAAAAAGTTCAAGAGTATTGCAAAATATCAGAAGGAATTAATCGATATAGTTAAAGAATCAAAAGTTTATTTGGCCAAAAAAAGTAAAACTGATTTAGAAAATAATGAAAAGAAAAGAATAAATGTATATGATTGTAGTTAATATTTTAATGAAATATTTTTTAATAATGATTTTATACTGAATAATTAATTCATTACTAATTATTTTATAGTTGAAAATTTTATTGGAAAATTTGGATGAATATTTAAAGTTGATTTAACTATTTCAATTGACTTATAAACAAAACTATAGTGAATCTTATTGTCACAATATAACCCTATCAAAAAACTTGCCAAGTTGGACTTATAAATCAGAGAATAAAGAGTAAGAAATAAAACAAAATAAAAAAAATAAACAATCAGTAAAAAAATATAAAAGATGAAAAATATCTGATTATAAGAAATCACTTATGTATTTAGAGAGAGAAATGTATTAAACAAAAGAAACAATATGAATAGGTAAAATTTGAAAAGCAATATTAAAGAAGAAAATTAAAGAAAATCACAAGAAGCAAAAGAAATACAAGAAGTACAAAAACTATAAAAAAGTATTTCAAAGTAAAGGAAATTTAGTATTATAAAATTTTCAAGAGTTATAATAGTTATGACAAAATTAGTAAAAAAAAAAAATAATTATAAGCAAGAGAATTCAAATGAAGAAATAGAGAAAGAATTTAATAAATAATGGGCAAATAATTAATGAATAATTAGTAAATAATTATTTCAAATTTTATATTTTTTATATTTTTAATAAATTTATTAAGTAGCAATTAAATTTTGCCAAATATTATTATAAATGCAATCTTTTTATTGAAAATATATAATTTGATTTTACCAAAATATATGATATCAAATGATTTTGTTAACTTAATAATTAAATAATAAAATTTATTTTGAATGCTATAATTTTTATTATAGAATATTATAACTTTATTGCTAAATATTTTTTAATTAGAAATATTTTTTTGTCAAATGATTTTATTATCAAATAATTATTTTTTGTCAAATAATATATATTTTTTGTTGAATTATTATGTATTTTTTAAGTACTGAATGACATAAATTAAATCAAACAACAAAACTTCAGTATAAACTTTTATTAATAAATTTGAATTTAATTGACTGTAATTTGACAATTAAATCATCTAATTTGAACTAATATATGTTTGAGTAAAATTTTTAAAAATATTAAGCTGGTATTAAAATAACATAAAAATAGTATTGGCCTATAATAAATTTAATATATAAGTTGGAAATTATTAATATGAATTTATAATAAATTTAAGTATCAAATTGATATTGAAGTAATATCAAAATGACATTATTAGAAACTCTGTTTGAATTTTTTTTAGAAATTAAAATTAAAATAATAAATTTTCTAATTTTTTAAAAAAAAAAGTGAATTTCAAATCAATATATTTCAAATTATAATATATTTTATTATAAAATCTTATAAACTTAAAACCAAAAATTTATAAAGTTATAAGTATTAATTAAAAATTTGATACAAATTAATAAATCAAAAAAAAAATTTTGAAAATATTATAGTTACAAATAATAAAAATAATAAAAATAATAAAAATAGCAGTAATATATTTTAAATTAATAATATTTCTTAAGAATTAATATTAAAATATAATTAAGATAATTTAAATTAATATTAAAAGACAATTAAGATAACTTCAATTAATTCTTATAATAATATTTTACATTGAATACTTTTTGTACATGATATCATAAAACTTGAAATTGTAGATTTAAATAATAGAAATTAATAATGAAATTTTAGTTTCTTATATAATAGTTTTATTTAAAGTATAAATTTATTTATAAAGTAATAAACTGATACAGCTAAATAAAATATTATAGATTAGTAATTTATTTATTTATCTTAATTTGTTAGTTATTAAAATATTAGAAATTTTAAAATATACAATATAAAATATTTGAGTTTTTGTTATTATTTTTATTTTGATATTTTAATATAATAAAAACATTTGCATTATAATTGCAATCAACAATTAAAAATATTTTGTTATTTACAATCAATTTATGCATTAAAATGTAAGGTAAGCAAAATAAAAATAGAATCGTGACACAATAAAAATTTTGTTAAAAATACAATCAAACAACAAGCAAATAATGAATCTCTATTAAAATCTTAAAAAATTACATAATCAGAATAATCAGAACAAACTTAACCATTGACTTGAATAGTGATATCAAATAATATCTTTCTGATTATTGTGTTCACTGAAACTTTGTAAAAAGGACATAATGAAAAATTTCAATTATCTAGAGGTTTGAATTACTTCTGATTTCTATGTCGAATCAAACAAAAATACAATTGGCTGAGAAGCTCGTCGTGAACAACATCACGTGTTGCCTCTTCCTCTTTCCTTGACATCAGATCATCAAGACTTTGCTGATTTCTCTGAAGGTTCACATTTTCCTTATCATCAACTTTTGATGAGGTGGAAGAGGAATCCAGTTCAATCTGGTGGTTTGTTATTGCCTGGGATAACTGTATTGGCAAAGTGTTTGAAGATAATTGTACCGGCAGAGGATTTGACGACGCATGCAATGATATGGCATTGGAAGATGCCTGTACTGGCGAGGAATCATCCGCGATCGTCAGGCCCTTTCTATTAATATCTGCCTTCAGAATCAGAATTTAAATAAATAAAATTGCGTTGATTTTCAGTCGACTCTGAAATGAATAAGATCGTCCTCATTATCTTAGGTTTGAGTGAACATCAAAAGTATTTTCAATGAAACCTATGCACTTACCAAAACCTTTTTGATGTGCATAAATTCCATCAACAGATTTCTTCTCACAACCAATCTATAAACACCTCTCTTTATTAACCCCAACTCATCCAACTCAATAATTTCTCTCCAATTCATTGATTCGAAGCACCATGCGTACTTTTTATACTTCAACCCTTTTAACCATCGTGGAAAATCTGAGTAAAGACATGTGCACATATCTATTACCGTGCTACTCTTTTAAATCAGGAAGTGACAATTTCATTGCGCATTTAAAATCTGCAAGTACCTTTTAACAATTCAAAATTAATCTCCCTATAATCTTTAAATCTAAGTTTATTTCTCTCGTATCGGTCAGACCTTTTTCTTCTTTCCACTAGACTTTGTTCGTGTATTGATTTTTTTATTGTTCTTGTGTTAAGTCTGGACTTATCGCAAACAAAAACAACGTTTTTGAAGGCACTTTCATCACCCACACTGTTTTTATCGCTTTCGCTATAGGTACTTATGATTTCTTTCTTTAAGCTGGTTTTGGAGTTGCATTTGTTTTCTTCGTGTACGTTCCCTATATTATTTGCATTAAATAATAGACTCTTCAATCTATTTGAGAATAGTTGTGATGGGGTTGGTGATGTCACTGGAGATGAAGGTTTGACCTTTCGAAATTTTCGCGTGTATCGATGGGGTTTTTTAATAATGACCTTGGTCACATTCTTAGAGGAATCTTCGATAATGTTGATGGCAGAACAATGAAACGAATGTGAATTTATCCAAAGACTGGTAAGGTTTGGAATCCTCTTGGATTTAAGATAGGCAAAATTTATCGGAAATGTGCGACTCAATTGCAAAGTATTTTGTGGAAAAGCAAGATGCCCGAACATTATCGGCGTTCGTTTTCCGATCAAGTATGTCCTTCCCGTGGACACGAAACCGATATTTATTGTGATACAAAGTACGTACGTGCGATGATCAATCCGGTTTTTACTACGCCACAACATATTTAGAGTAAATGGGGAATTGAGTGTGTGTATCTTTAATTAATATTGATGATGTTATATTAAAATATACAACAAGGTGAATGCGACTTCACCGATAATAGATAATAGCAATGTTTGAAATGAAAATATACAGTGAATGGAGGCGAACACTATCTCACAGGTAACGTTCGTCCCCCTGAGAATTACATGATTAGAGAGAACTAAGCTAAACAGGAACCATCGACAATCTCCTCATGATCAAATACATTGGTTATATTGATGAAAATGCTCAATCCGGAGAATTCGTGAGTCGTTTCGTTTCCTTTTTTGGACGTCTTCTTTCCTTCATAAACTTTCCAACTCAACCCTTCGATATTTTCTTCAAAATAATTACCAATCTCATCGCCAAACTCTTCCAACAAATTGCATCCCGAACTAAAACCTTTGTAGGACAGGAAATTCGGTTCGTGACCTTCGCGAAATGATATTGGTTTGCCGTTCAAAGTTGCCCACCATGAGAATATGCTTCGTTCATGCTTTCCAAAGGAAATGTTAATGTTCCACGAGTAGTCTGAGGAGGAATTGAGTAGCTCATTAGGATCCGTGCAGTCGGTGATCACTGTGATGAGTTTGTCTATGGAATTAACAAAGTCGGTTAGAGTCGATGATAGGATTCTCGAACGATGCGATCGTTGTCCTGAAATCTTTGCGGAAGAAGCTGAAGAAACGGGAATTTGAAAATAATCTAATTCTTCTAGCAGCTCTTCATAAGAAACGTACGTATGACCTACAGGAAATTTCGTAGATTAATCAGGTGAATTTCATCGTAAAAAGGACATTTTATTGTTTCAAGGAATCAGTCTCATGTACCTCGATTTTGCTCCGACCAAAAAATCTTTCCGGTACGATAAAACTGCATGATATAATGAAATACATGCCCATTTCGATCAATAAAGTATTCGTTACCATTATTCGCGAGCATCAAAGATCTGACTCTGTCTTGGAACATGGTGCCTAGAAAAGTTTCGGGATGCGCCGTCAAAGTCGATTTGTAGGTTTCATACTGTATCCGGCGGGTGCAAAGTGTATATGAGAAAAGAAGCAAAAAAAAAACAAAAGTTCAATGAGACACATGACAACCAATTTGACAATTGATACCTTGATGCCTCCAACATTTAGTATAATGGGTTCTTTTGCGATGTGTTCTTTTCTGATGATTGATGATAGAAGTCGTTCAGCCATTGTGCGATAAGATCAAATTTTGATGGTAAAGATGGACGGGAGATTAAATAAATGGAATTATAAATGATCGCCGACTATTGATCGACGGTGCGATATTCACAGAATAAGGCCCGTATAATCATAAAACTCCTGAAATCCCTTTGTGCCTAAATCAATAACAGGTTTTCATTCCATATTATTATCACATTACTATAAGGGTGGTTACCCATAGTGTTTCATTCCTTTTTTTCCTTTCTTAGATGATGGTTACGAATAGCAAACATGTATAACAAAGAATTCAATCATAGAATACAACCAACACATAGATACGACAGATACCTATGAATCCTCATTGACATTGTTGACATTGTTGGCATTGAACCTAAGAATTGCAATCTGGTTTTGTTTTTTTTTTAGAAAGAATTTATCAAGTGCGTCAAACGTCAATGCTCTCGCTCACGCGAGTGACATATGGTTTTTCGAGCGTCATGGCTTATGCGCATGTATAAATTCTTGTAATAGAGATCTCTTCCAAAAATGGGCAGTGCCTATGCTAGAAATATTTGTGCTTTAGATGCCTTACGTAATCGCGCCATGCGCATGTACAGATGTGTGTTGGTATGTACCTAGCGTCCATTATCCTTCCCTTTATCATCTCAGGCAGATAAACGGGAAACAAAAAAAAAAACAATAGAAAAAAATACAATGGACAAGACGGTTCGAGCAATTAAGACATATGCTTTCGTCTAATTAATATGTATACTGTATGCACGGCATGTTTAGAAAACTCGTAGATTAACATGTACTCAAAATTATCGTGCACAACATATTTCGACGCCACATTCCTGTAGATCAAGTGAACACATAACAACTTTACAGCGAATATACTGTATTGTGTCAGTGTTCTTTCACATGCACGCGTGAATCTTCAACACACGTATTACGTAGTTTTGTGAATTGAAGTTTTTTTTTTAAAGTTTGATATCCAACCGTTAAATTCCAGCAACGTTGGCTCATTTTTATTGGTTTGCTACTTTACTTGGCATCTAAATTAAATTCTTTAAAAACAAATGTGATTACCGTAAGGTTAATAATAATATATAGTATAAAAATACTTGAATTGTTGCTTGCGAGAGGTAAAGTAATATTTCTACAGATGTGAAATGTGAGATTCTTACTGGAGAATCATCACGTGATGAAATACTAAGTGTGATTAATGACTTTGTACAAAAGAAAAAAAAAAAGGAAAGAAATATATATATATATATTGTATATTATTATAATGAATTTATAGTGTATTGTGAATTAGAATCTATCCAATTATTTCGGCGTACCACTAAAACGAAAAGGTAAGTAAGTAGTCAGCATCGACCGACGAGAAAGAGAAATGAACGAGCAACAGGTGAGGAGAGAAACAGTACCTTATTATTTTCTTCGTATCCATCACCCTCCAGTGAAACTTCTTGATTACCTTCGTAATCTTGAGCTCTACTGTACAATGGTAACTTACTATTTGCATTTTCCAAAATGATAATGTCCCCTATCGCCCACGCACCATTTAGATCATTATGGCAACCGGATTCGGTGGTGTGTCTTTTCACGACCCAATTGCAATTTATGTCCTTTCCCGAAGACGCAAATGCTTTGGTGAGGTGAAAGCGAAAGTAAAATAAAAAAAGTGAGTCATTACCCACGGAGATGAATTGAACATAACAAATGTATTATAACATACCAGCATGATTACCCGGTTTGTCGCTTGCCGATAAGTTTGCTCGAGATTTCTCGTGACATAGACCAATGAGGGAATTGATGTGTGTGGAATCACCGTGCGATTTGTTCTCACCGTACGGCGATGTGACAATCCACACCTCGTTTTCCTTGGGTTTGCATCCATTACAATAGACCTATTGAAAATTCATCAATTGTTAGAATAACAGAAATTGAAGCAGTTCAGCAGATGAAGGGGATTTTATTTACCCTTGAATTCTGAGAACCCGGCTCAACTGGCTTGTGTTCACCATGCGACAGATATTGGCCGGTGACACAATGCTTGATGGTGATTCTTGACCCATAGCGAATTTGGTGCAACGGGTATTCATAGAGAATGCCTTGAAAAATTTTTATTACCCAATCAAATTCATCAACATTTCTAAATTTATTCGCCAATATATTTCTGATGTTGTCATCGTGCAAGGAGTTTAAAAGGTAATGTTTTTGTTCCATGAGATTCGTGATGTTGGCACTTCTACACAGGGAAAGAAACGTTGATATGAAATCTGTCATCTCCATATTTGAACTGTACTTCAATTGTCGAAGGCTATGAAGCGCGGACGCACTCATCACCGGATAGGTGACGTGAGACTTTAGCGCTCGTATGAGACCGGAGAAAGAAACCGTCTTTTCGGGAATTAGAATCATTGGGTCAACTTTAAGCAACGCAAAAGAAACTATGTCTTCTTCATCATCAATTCCATGAAGACGACAGAAGAAACGAATATCCTGTAGCCACGATTCAGGGTCCTGAGTACCGTTATATTTCGAAGGGTGAACGGTTATGGCGATCATAGGAATCTTACTCTGATTCACCAACGGCTCCATCTTTTTAATTTTTCTTTCGAGATGTTGAAAAAATCGATTAAATAGATAAATATACTGTATATAAAAGCAAAATTTGATGAGAAAATCTTCAGCATGGGATTATATTTATAGAGTTTGTCGACCAACGTAATGCATGCAAGTTGATTAAATTGGTAAAACTTACTATACAATAAAGAAAATACAATGGTTTTGTTTTTGTAACCGACCAGTCAGCCAAAAATTTTGTTAAAACCGAGGTGATAAACAATGAGTGGAAAGAGACTTCGTTGCGACAAACACCAGTCGACCACCTTTCCAAACAATGTCCAAATCAGCTACATAATAGTTTATTCATGTGGCGCATCTCTTTTCCTGCAATTACAAATTTTTTTTTTCGCATTGTTGGTCCCATTGTCAGGACTACGATATTTATCGATTGCATCATGTGTACAGTGCGCGTGCTAATTTATTTATTTGTCGACCTCAATAAAGACGTTTGGACATTTATACTCTACTATGTTAACGTACTTCCACGTCATCATGAAGAATTTTCAGCATAGTTGATTGGAGGCGTTTAGAGAAAAGTGTACAATCGGAAATTTTTGTCCCTTTATTCAGAGTATGCACGGTGCGTAACGCACATTCGTTACTCAAATCAATGAGAGGTATTATACTTGCGCAAATGTACATCGTATTTGTCTCACGTATGACGCGATTTCTTTATGCGCGAATGCCACGTGAGATATGCTTCTTAACGGAGATATTTTCGCCAATTTGCGGGATCATTTTCCGGCCCACAACTTTTCGAATGATCACATCTTGCATTTGGTTTATACTGATTGTTAGATTAATCATTAAATATTCACCTTTCTTTCTTCATGGACCCCCTGACTTTTTTTCCCTCTGGATCTCGAAACCCTTATTATGTCTCCTGCATCATATAGGTGAAACAATGAATGCTCAAAGAAGCGAACAATAGGTCATCTGGAAGACTTATTGGAAGAAATAAATGGTATATCTCAAACGTGGGATGAAGTACGTGATGTTCGCATCGGGAAATTTAATCAAGTTACGCATCCATTCGCACATGGTTTCTCAAAAAAGCAAATCGATGCAAATGAGCAATGAATTTTTTTTTTTATTTTTTTGCGCTTTGGATCTTAAGTTCACGTGATCTTGTTTTCTGCTCTCCTTCTCAGGTGTCCTAGTTTCGATCGCATACACTTTTCTGATGCATTGATGCCTAACACGGAAAGAAGAGGAAAAAAGATATTGTTTTTTCGTCAGCACAGCATAAGAAGGTGAAATCATTATAAGTTTATTATTTCCAAATAAAAGTTCCAGGGGTTGCCGTCTTTCTTTGAAAACAACTCCTTTCATGTATCAGATATGGGTGCACCTGAATTAAACTATATTAAGGATCTTTATACACGTTTTTTTTTTTTTTTAATTACGTACGTCTATCATCTCATCTGCATGATCGTTTTTTATGCAACATCCCCCCTCTGACAGAGTATTGTATGCGGTGAGGTTAAACTCCCATATGGGAAGTCAAACGGAGATTACCTTTGTGGCGTTTGTCTATGGTGAAAAGGCTTTGTTTTCAACGACTGCCAATCACAATGTACATACATTGAGAGAGGCTCGTTAAATATTCCTTAACCACATGACACTTCATACCTGGATAAAGTGATCAACCCGTATATTATTCTCCACATGACCATCAGGGCCCATACATGATCATAACAGATTCAACAATTGTGTGCATGTAACTTCTTCTGAATATTCACATCGAATGCAGGTCCTGAACTTAGGAATCCCATTTCGGAAAATAATTTCTTTGTCTTTGAGAAAAACGAGCGTTAATAAAAAATAAAAATAGTAGTATGTTCACAATGTGTTGTTTTACATAATTCTTTCATCTCACAATCGGTCTTTGAACGATCAAACTCTTTTAACTTGATCTTTCATCAGCTTCAACAACGATACAAACAAGATAAAATGCGAACATGCACATAATAAATTATACATATACAGCATATCCAATAATTGGTTAGAAGCATAGCGAAGGATTATTTGTTTTTTGTTTTTTATGCAGTTTGCTAAATAAGCTTACCCTGTATTAGATCAGGTAAGGCGGCTTGAAACATTCGCTGTATTTACTGTGATTTTTTAAACCTACAGTATTTTTAAATAAATTTATAGTGCAATAAAGTTTTCCCAAGTATATATTTTTCTTAGGTATAATCTTACAAGAAAAACTTTTTTAAAAAAACATGATTCACTGTAAATAAAAAATGAATTTCGATATACAGTCTGATCCAAAAAAAAACCATAATTGAATTTTTCTTATAATTTGATAAATAATAATTTAAATTAAATAAAACTCTTAATATATATTATTTATGATATTTAAAAAAGTTTATTAAGTAAACTTATTCTTTCTATTTTCAAATATATATATGCACATATAAATTTTTATAATATTTTATTTATTACATAATTATTACTGTAAATTATAGTAAAATTAGAAATATAATTTATTCTAGTTTTTTTGAACCAAACTGTATTTCTAAAAATAACAAACATATATACATATAACTATTCTTTAAAAAAAGATAAAAATGAGTTTTGAATGAAATTTGAATTTAATTCTAATTTTAATTTTGAATTCAATAGTAAATTTGGTTTTAATAATAAAATAATTATACAGTATATGTGATGAAAGTAAAGAAATATTATTCATTTTGATTATTAATATAAAATAGTTTTGCTTGTTTGAAAAAAGTATCTTGAATAACATAATTATTTTTTAACAATATAAATATGGATTATATTCTTAGTCTTATATATTATTATATTATAAACAATATTTATTTTATATAAATAATAAAAAATAAGATTATGGTTTTTTAAAAATCCATTAAACCATTTAGTTTTTGACTTACTTGAATTATTTATTCAACCAAAAATTATAGCTTTTTATATTTTTATTTCTTTTTTATAGATCTAAATTTTTTAAAATATAAACAAAATATTATAATATTAATAAAAACTTATAAATTAGATACAATAAAAATATTATATTTATTTACTTTTTTTAAATATAAATTTATTTGTTAATTTATTTGATTAATATTAATTTTTTTTTTAATTATTACTTTAAGCTTATTGACTTTTGTTATAATATTAAAAAATAAAATAAAATAGTGTTTCAAAAAAAAAAAAAAGGTCTAAAAAAAACTTTTAAGTAAAAAAAAATCTAATTTCTATAGAAAAGAAAAAATAAATAAAGAGAAAAAAAAAAGTTTAAAAAGAAGTTTATAGAATAGAAAAAAAAAAGCAAGAAAAAAAAAACAAAAATAAAAAAAACAAAAAAAACAAAACAAAAAAAACAAAAAAGTAAATAACTTAAAAGTTTTTTTAAAAAAATTTTTTTAAGTATTTGAGAAAAAGTAAGAAAGAGTTTTTTTAAAGATATTTTTGTTTTATTTCTTATATTCAATACTAATTATATTGTATTCTTTTTTTATTATTTTAATTATTTAATTATTTTGTTTTATTATTATATTGTATTTTTAGTTAAATTTTAATTCATTAAATAAATTTTTGAAATTTGTTATCTTTATATTTAATAAATATTTTAAAGATATTAACTATTAGATCACC
>CAJVPV010002711.1:0-12501 GCA_910591835.1 Acaulospora morrowiae
GAGGTCTACGCCTGAAGATTTGCGAAGATCTTCGCCAAAAAAATTTCCTGATGTATAAATAAATAGTTTATATCAAGGGATTTGACAACTTATAGATATTTTATTAAATAGAAAAATTGTAATTTTAATGTTGCACAAATATGATTTGTTAGTAAAAATAATATTGGATAGTTAAACTTCTTTACCTATTTTACTTTAATTATATTTGATATTTAATTGTCAATTCTATATATTGTTTTTTAGATATTAGTAAATGGCTTGTTAAACTAATATGGATTGAAAGAGATATATTAATAAATAATACATTAGATAAAATATAATTAATAATAGAAAAGTTTCAAGTATTATAAGATATTTAATTAATTCTAAAAAAAATAAATATTTATAAAGATTTCTTGAACTTTAATATTAATCAATGGCAAATTTTTTTATAATTTATATAATTATTGTTTTATAAAAATATCTTTTGAATATAAATTATCAAATTTTAATAAAATTTGTTAAAATATGTCAAATTCTAATATGTTAAATTATAAGATAAAACTTATTAAATAAAGCTTATAAAAGATTAATTATAATTATTAAATTAATTAAATAAAAATATAAAGTATGAAAAATTATATCAAATCTTTATTTTTTTTGTATTTGCAAAAATATATATATAATTATATTTTTTAATACTTTTTATTTGAAAAAATAAATGGCATATTTAATAGGTTTTTAATATATATTAGTTTTATTACTTACAATATTCATTAATAAAATTTAACATAGGTTTTTTGTTAAATAGTTATTGAAAAATTGAATTGGAATTAATGCAACGATTAATAAATAACACTGAATTTTATATTTGATATTAATCTATTTAGATAAAATAGGATTTGAATTTTTAGATAATGAATCAAATGTTAACTTAATTTTCAAACTGAATCAGTTTTCAATTGATAAATTATATTGATTTTTAAATAATATATATAATATTTATAAGACATTAATAAATCAAAAAAATTTTTAGATAAATTATCATATTCAAAAAATCTGAATTTAATATTACTTGTTGAAATACCGAATCTATTAATTAAATATTATAAGGTTTTATATAAAATAATGAACTTTTAAAAACTATTTACAAATGATATTAATAATTTAATAATTATTTAAAATAGAACAAATCAATATAAAAATGTTAAATAAAAAATAAAATTTTTAATTTTTTTATATTTTTACAAAATATAAAAGATTTATTTATCTTAATTCAATTTATAAATTATAATAGAAATATTAATTTATATTTGAAATAAGTTTAATTTTTTTCATATTCAGTTAATTTTTCAAATAATATAATATATCAAAATTGGTTTTTATTTAATAGTTTAAATTAATTAATTTAACAAATTTGAAATTTTATTTTGGTTTAAAAAATGAAACAAATGTTGAATTATAAAATATTAAATTTTATTTAATTAAATATAAATATATAATTTTTATTTATTATATTTTGTTCAATTTATTTTATTTAGATATAAATTTTTAAATTGATATAATTTTTGTAAATATTTGGTTGTAATTTTTATTAAATCACAAGTATAATATTTCAAAATACTAAAAATTCAATTAAAATTAGATATAATATAATTTGTATTTAATTTGATTTTGTAAAAATATTTCAAATTTTTATTATAATTAATTAAATAATTAATAAGTATTATCAAATTAAATAAAAATAAAATGATTTATTATTTGATATATATTAAATTATTGTTAAGTAATATTATATTAAATAGTTTTATATTCAAATGTTTGATAAGTAGCAATATACTGTATCAAATAATATTATTTTGATTTATATAATTAATATAATAATTGTTTATTATTATTATTTTTTTTATAAATAAATATTATTTTTTTATTTGATTTAATATATATAGTATTATAAAGAAAAAATATCTTTTATATATCAATACAATTAATTAATATAATAATTGTATTACTATTATAAATTAATATTATTTATTAAAAAATATATTAATATTAATTTATTTTAAAAAGTAATTATTTAACCATTTAAAAAAAGATTTTTATATTTTATAAAACAAAAACCATTAAAATAATATTGGTTTAATATATTTTATATAAATAGTTTTTTTTAATTAATAATATTTTTATTAATTAATATATAATATATACTATATATATATATATTTATTATATATATTTTAAATATACAGTATATTTATAATTGTTTAAATAATAATTATATATATGTTAATATTAATATATTTTTTTCATTATTTTAATATGTTATATAAATAAAAAATCATTTAAATTTATTAATTATTATTATTTTTGATTAAATAATGATTTATTTAATATATTTGATATGTATTTAATTACTGGTTAAAAAATCAATATTATTTTTATTATTTAAATATTATATCATTTAACAAAATAAAAAAAATTTAGATTATATTATATATATAAATTATTAAATTATTAAAAAAAAAGAAGGAGGGATTTTATTGTTGAATAATCATTTTGAGATTTTAATAAGACAATTAATTAAAGATAAAAATTTGGAATATATTAAATTACTAAAGAATTAATTATTTAAAATAATAATATATACTGTATATACAGTATATACAGTATATGAATAAATAAAAAATCGCAGTAAGATCAATAATATTTTTTTTTAAAAAATAAAAATAATGGAAAAATAAAAGTCGTACAGTATATCAAATTTTTAAAGTTATACGAAAATAATTTTAAATTATATTTTTATATAAAAATTAATTTGAATAAATCCACTAGCATTTATCTTATGCGTCAAAGATAATTTTAGTAATTTCATGCTTTTTAAGAAACAAATTAAGATTTTAATGTTTAGAAACAAAAAATGGCATAAATATCGCAAACATTGCGCATGATTATATGAACCATTCCGTGCGACCATTTTTCGGCAAATATCAGAAATGGAAAATTCTCCTAAAAGTCCATTTGATCAAGTTTTAACTTATCCACTCGAGGCTATTAGGTATGCAGTAGATAATAGTTGTTGGTTAGGAACAAGGAAGATTGGCATTCCCTATCGGCCATTTATGACGACTTAATATTATACAAAAAAAAAAAAATGGACTTTTGCATGTGAGAAGGAAATAAAGGATTGACGACACTCGCAGATAATCTTAACAAAATGATGATCTTGATCATTATCAATGATCATGGTCTTTAAGGAAATGATGATTGTCTTGTTAACCGTGATTGAATATTGATTTGATGAAAAGAATGGGGTAATTACTAAAAAGTATGTAGTTACTAAAAAGTATGCCAAACCCATCACACGAGCAATATTCACCTTTCTATTCGTAAAGAAAAAATACTGTAATATTGTTAGATTAATGTTAGATTAATGTTAGATTAATACCTTTTATTTTTTCATATCTGATAAACCGACGGAAGATGCTAAAGGGTTAAAATGGAAATGAGTTGCTAAATTAGAAGCAATGGTACATGTCAGCGGAGGTTCTGATGCAGCCAGATGACGCCAATTCCGATCGCAAGGTCGGTATCAAAAAAAGTATCGAAGATCCAAAACCATATGTCACATGATATTTGACTCAAGATTTCGTTCGTTCGTTCTCAGGTGCCTAGCCAAATTCGCCAAACAACAGGTACTCGTGCCTCAAAGAGGTACATTATTAACATATCTTATCCCTTTATGAATACGGTATTTGGGAATCAAAACACGTTTTTTTATGTAATTATAATAATTTGCATTTTTTACGTATGGCATGCAGAGTTTAAACCATCGCCATTGTATTACGAGAATATTTCCTTTTTGTACCAGAATCTGTATCCGAATCAAGTGTCATTTAATGTGAGAATGCTTCAGCCGTTTCGTTATTTAACTATTTAACGATGAATAATGCGAATTTCAAAGAAGGTAATTTCGAAAACAAAAGACCTATATTCTGGATTGTTGCGGAAAATATTTAAGTGAACACGCAAATTATTATATGCTATTTTTCGATTTATGGCTAGGTGATTAGTACTGTATGTGCATATGATCGTGATATATGCAATGTGTCATAATTACATCACAACTCATCGTGACGATATTGATCGAGGGAAAAGCAAAAAAAAAAAGAAAAATTGTAAACAACATTTATCACGAAAAAAAAAAAAAAAATTAAAAAAGCATTCATATTACGTATCAAACATTTAATAATATACAGTATATTTGATTATTAATTGATATCGGATACGACACAATATGTAAGCTGTATTTGTTTTGTGTTCATCCTTTTGTCAGTGATTACTTGATCATTTAGTTATTATTATAAAACCAAATAAACAGCCTTTCTCAATATTTTTTATGTTTGGGTCATTGAAAGAAGCATGCATGCAAAATATGTACTCACGTATACGAATGCGGTATATATGAATAAATGCCAAAATACTGTCCATTGCCTATTTCATGTCGCATTATAAAAACTAATTGCAGGAATCAATTTCCCTTTTGAGGATTGAAACGTATGCAGAAGGGTTCTGGGTACACAAACACAATAATCGCCCAGGAAAGGTAAGACGACCAAGAGTTACTTATCATATTTGAATATGAGACGGCAAGATATTGGGGTGAATACGTAGAAGAAAAAATGATGAAAGAATTATTACAAAGTTTTGGTGAGCATTAAATAATTGTTCCGTTTTTTTGCGTTGATAACAGGCGATAACCCCAAATAGTGATACAGTAATGACGATAATGATGATAATACAGTATCATATAAGTAAAGTAGTTAAAAGTCTATTTGCATTAATAATTTGACGCAGTAAACATCAAACCATGAACATCTTTTCTTTTTAAATCAAAGATTTAGCCATTGTTATCTAGCTTAACACCTGATATTTATTTCCACACAACAGAGGTTACACCACATGCCATCTTGCTAGCCAAAAATGTCAAAATTAGTTCAACTAGTTACCGTCCAGCGTAGATAAATAACGTCAAAATACGAACGATTTCAAAGTGCTTTTTTTTTCTTTTCCCAAAATCAGAAATTAAATTTCTCGACGGTGCAAATGTATAATCTTATTATATGAGCATACAAAAATTTTACTTCACATGCAACCTCTGTCTATAATTGTACATACACTCACCTATATAAATTTCTGTAAAATATGGTATCAAACCTAAGTTTGAACAGGATTAAAAGTGCATTCACGCTACTTAAAAACAACTTGAACAATAGAGAATGGATAAGCGATAGTCCGGAGAGAGAGTGGACAAGTGGTAACCTGGAAGTTGATGAACTCATAAAACATACACAGGGTCCTGAACGCAAGATTCAGCAGCTTGAATGGATCCCCTATAAAGAATTGCGAAAGATCAAGCAAATTGGAGAAGGTGGATTTTCCAAAATCTTTATTTCCCAGTGGGATAGGTTAAGCGAGAAATGTTGTCGTTTCGTGGTCTCCGGCAGTGCCGAAGAGAGAAGGTTGGATGGTGTCGACAAAAGGGTCATCCTGAAACAACTCAAAAATTCTGAAAACATAACATCGGATTTCCTCAAACAGGTGAGAATTCATGCTTCAAAATTTTTTGATTTGATTTGATTTGATTTTTTTTTCTTTCTTTTTTTCATATTTAATTTTTATTCAACTTTTCGCCATTATCTGATTCATAGTTGAAAACTTATTACACGCGTTATTCTAGTGACTATGGTTTCTTCTTACTATTACGTTATTATGGGATCTCCAAAGATCCGTTAACCAATGAATATATAATCGTAATGGAGTATTGTGAACATGGTTCTCTAAATTCCTATCTCACCGAAATAACGGAACATTTCGAAGTCAAATTATACGTCCTTGTCAACATACTCAGAAAGATCAAAGCACTCCATTCGTTTGGAATAGTTCACCGTGACTTGCACTTGGGTAACATTTTGCTCGACTGTGACATGACGCCACATTTGTCGGACATGGGATTATCGGGACCTGCTAATGCCGAAGATTGGAATCGGACCGATGGTTATTATGGAGTCCTACCATACGTGGCTCCGGAGGTTCTACAAGGGAAGCCGTACACAAAAGCCGCCGACATTTACTCATTCGGCGTGATCATGTGGGAATTTCTGACAGGAAAGAGGGCTTTTTCCGATAAGGCGCACGACGTTTGCCTTCAACGGGCAATAATCGACGGATTGAGACCACCAATTAGAGACGGAGCCCCCGAGTGTTATGTGGATTTAATGAAAAGGTGCTGGGATGATAACATGGAAAATCGACCAAGCGCGAGCGAATTGTACAAAACCCTTTCCAAATGGAACAAGATGGAGTCGAGTGTTTATACTCGACAGTTTTTAGATTTCGATGAAAGCGTTAGATCAACGTTCTTGGATCTAATCGAAATCTCTGTTGGACCCACCCATCCGGAGGCCATATACACTAGCAGATTTCTTCCGTATGTTTCATGCCAGGAAAATGGAGAAATTGATTAAAGAGCAGGATGTTGAAGATCATTCCACTTGGATATCATATCGATTCACTCATCACTCGATCAATAACAAATATCTCAAATCTCCATTATAATTTGGGTGCTTGATGCACTCCGAAAAGTATCTCTGGGGATGTTTGGATACATTTGTACACATTGTCAAATATATAAAAAAATGTATTATATTTTTATTTTCTGGTTTGTAATTATAAATATTCACAATATTTACAATTAGCATACACATTCCTATTGAATATTTATGAATTAAACTTTCCTACAAAACCTCGTTTCCAACTGTATGATAAGATAATCAACATATGAACACGCATTTCGTTTCCACTCGTCACCGTATAATGTACTATGATATATGCATTATATACTTCTCCCACCCAAATCATTGGCTTTCCTCTCGTAATGAACTATGTGTTATTTAATTTTTTCTTTTTTCTTCTTTTTTTTCGTCATCACATTACTGTGTGTGTCAATTTCAAAATAAAAAAATTTTTATCTGTAGTCTGAACATCATGTCTATCAACTGTGGCTGATTGGCTGATTCTTTGGTCATTGCCTTTGTGGTCCTACGGATCTGCACAATTCAATTCAATCCATATCGAGTTCTCATGATCAGGGACGAATCGAAATAACTCTTCCCCGCAAAGAAATACCATTCATTAATGAGAATAATGATGAGACTTGTACAATATTGCATGCATAAAGGGTTTACTCGATAATTACCCGATAATAAACGCTATTTCGGCATATCTGAAGCACGCGCGGTACATTATATTGCGAATTCGAATCTACAAACTATCGGGTAAAAAAGGTTCATTCTTTTTTTGCACACAAATATTCATTGATACCGTGCGCAATGCCAGAGTTGCCAGATATGTCCACCAATTTGTGCATAAAGCTACCTACGGAAGTATCCCCGAGAATCAATTAATAATATGTTGACTTATAAAGAAATGACACGCGCGGCATACCATTATTGTCCACTTTTTAGGAAATTCTAGAAAAAAAAAAATTAAAAAATAAAATAAAATCAATTTATATTTGATATACAGTAATAGATACGGTATGCATGAGTAAATATAAAAAAAATAGTAAACATATTGATTATTTAAATTTTTATAAAATAAACTATAGGTCCTTCTCTTTAAATAAATATGTTAAAATAACATTTCTCTTACAGTGTATCTTTTTCTTCAAATTAGCTAAATCTTTTAACATATAATTTAGAATTGAATTGTATTATTATTTTTTTTTTATCAAGTTTTACAAATGTTTTTTAAATTATTTTCTTATTAAAATTTAACAATTATCCAGATGGTTTTTTTAAATTATATTTCATTGATTTTTTTTTCTTTAAAATATCAAGTATATGTTAATGCTATTTTAAATATTTCATTTTTATAACTCAAAATTTTTTAAATATTATGCATTGATCGATTAATAAATTGATTTCAAATCAAATTTTATAATCAAAGTTTTTTATGTAAAAATTTTGTATAAAATTTTTTGGGGTAACCTATTCTTTTTTTGATTATACTGTATTATATGTATGTCTTTTTAATCTTTAAAATTAGAATATATATTTGTTTCAATAATACGTATAAGGTTAATATGGTTCTGACTTTTAAGGTGGTTACAATTATCTTAGCTTCAATATGTATCATGGAAAAATAGTCACAAAAAATAATAAACATATAGAAATGTTTTTCAAAGATACTTTTTTTTTATCTGCTAAATATTTGACGATACTTTTTCTTTTGATTCTGGTCAATTACATAAAAAAATTAAATGGTGAATGAATATATATTTTGAAACAAATAAATAAATATCTAAATAATATCTGTATACAGTAAATACAGCATATGAATTTCAAAATGAGAGACTTTGTTTATACAAATTTTTAAATCAATATTTGATTTGCGATTTATAATGAACAAGCGTGAGTATCAAAAATAAAGTTGTGTATTTTTTAAATAAATATATATATATATATAGTATATAATAGATTTAGGAATTGTTTATGTCAAAGCTTGTCGATTTTATATCGTTTATACTGTATTTGTTTGATCATTTTCTTTTTTAATACACATTGTGAATCCGAATACGTTTATTCGTATATCATATGAAGTTTAGGATTTCGAAAAGATTTTGCCAAGACAATAAGGCAATCCCTAACCGATTAAGATTATCAACATTTCTTATTGTGTTGAATCTATACACGCTAGTGTTCATTTATTATTAAACGTTGCTAATTCCGACAAAAAAATTGTTCATTCGAAGACTGCATTATTAAAAGAGGATAAAATAAAATTGTTTCAATCTTTTCCATATGCGAATGAAATTCTTCGGAAAAGTTCGAATAGTAATTTTATTTGGTACCGGATATTCTCACCATCTGTGCAAGTAAGGATAAAAATTTTGTACACAAGATAACCGGGTGTTGTTGAAGGAAAAGTTTGACACTGTGTGTTCTATGTTTAAAGTAAGATCTGCGCATTGAACGATAAAATCCGAGACTTTGGCTATCGTCCTCGGAGTAGGTAAGACAATAAAGGCAAGGTGTAAAATAAATTCGAAATGCGATTTTCACTCCTATGTTAGGGGTGTTAGCCGATCGCCCGTTAAATCCAGATTTTCTGACGCTCCACGAATAATATCAAGATATATAAATATCCTGCAATAATTATCAAGTTCAAATTTTGAGAAATAAGAAAATGGAAATGTTCGACATTCTATCAGTCTTGCTGGTCCTTCTCATTATCTACATTTCTCATTTCTATTACAAATACTTTACTCGCGAAAATCCTCTTCCCGGTCCTATTCCTCTTCCCTTACTTGGCAATCCCTCTCTAATTTTGGGTGATATATCCGTGTGGCCAACTAAATTTCAAGAGAAATATGGTGACTTTTTTGAAACCTACTTGGGTTCCAGACGACTAATCTGGCTTAGCAGAGAAGATTTGATTCAGAAAGTGATGAGGAGCGAAAACTTTCATAATTTAGCGAGAGCGGATAATGATGGTCTTAAAGAAATTGGTGTGCTAGATTCGGGAACTGTATACAACCAAAATTATCAAGCCTGGGAATATTACCGAAGGTTTTATACAAGAACACTATCTCACAAATCATTTATCAGCCAATCATTGGAATGCGTTCGGAAAAATTTCGAGGTGATGGAAGGTTATTGGGAACAGCTCGGGGAAAAAACTGTCTTGGAGTTTCCGGAATGGTCGAAAAGATATTTCACGGATAACATGTTATCTATAGCTGCCGGTAAATCAGTCAATTCAATAGATGGTTATTACAATAGCGTATCAACCGGTAAAAAGGCGGATATACCTGATGGCATCTTGGGTGAATGTGACGTTTTTATCGATGCTATCGATAAATTTGTTTTTGGCCTTGTATACTTCTTGCTATTCCCAAAGTTTATTCGAGAATTTCCCGGAATTAGAGGGCTCACTCATGAATTGAAAGAGAAAACAAATTGGTTTAGGAGGCTTATTCTTCGTATCATCAAGGAGCGAAGAAAAGAGATTGACGAAACACCGAAAGATCAAGAATTATCCCATGACTTATTAACAAAGTTCCTAACCATTAATACCCCACGTGATGTTACCGAGAAAATCGTGGATGGTTTACCGATGTCTGACGAAGAAATCTGTGGAAATTTGATGGAGGTTATAGGAGGTGGAATCGATACGGTGAATAATTTTTATTCCTGACGAATGACTTTTACGCTCCAATTAATATTTATTTATAATATTTAATTACAAATTAGTCATCGAGTGCTCTCTGCTTTGTGGTTTATTACATATCTAATTATCCAAAAGTTAGAGAACGGCTGATAGACGAGATCAATCGAGTCTTGGGAAAAGATCCTAACCACAAAATTACTTATGAAGAAGTAATGAGCCTTGAATATTGTGATGCCATAATTAAAGAATGTAAATTATTTGTCAATACAGTACACTGTAAATATTGTTCGTGGATTCAGTGCACAAGCATTCTAAGAAAATTTCCTTCATATTAACAATTTAGGTTTTCGAATATTCTCTACGATTCCTATCATGTTTAAAAAAAACACCGATCCTGAAATAATTGGTGGTTTAAGATTTCCCGCAGACACTCAATTCTTTATTAATATACATGGAATTCATAATCACAAATCTACCTGGAAGAATCCGGAAGAGTTTAATCCAGAAAGGTTTATGGATAAGAGCAACCCGGAAAGCAAGAAACCTATTTACTCTTTTAGTTCGGGGAAAAGAATGTGTAGGTCATTTTTTATCAGAGATAATACTATATAAATCATGTTCGGCAAGAAGTTAATGTTCCGTTCATTTACTCTTTTGACAGGCCCTGGAAAAAATTTGGCAATATTGGAGTTAAAAACTTTCCTAGCTTTATTGTACAGAAAATACGACGTCGAGCTAACGGATGTGAACGCACCAATAAAGTATCATATGACTTCAATTAGAAATTGCAGTGAACTAAAAATGCGAATTAAGAAAAAGAAAGATTGGTATAGGCAATAGTTTTACGTGATTTTTGTTATTTAGATTCCTCTATTGTTCATCCCAATATCCAATGAAAAAATGACATCTTGTTTTCTTTTGGGCATCCATTTTAATACTTATTCTTGCAACCTGATATTTAGTTCGAAATATCTATCAAATTTATTCGTACTTAAAACCGTTTAAAGAAACACAAAATTTGATATACAGTACGTATTTAAGAATGTTATCAATAGAAATTTTTCTTTATTTGCTCTTCTTTCGATAGCTATTATACTATCTTATTGAATTTTCAAATAAAATCAAAATAATGTAAATGATTAAAATATAGTATAGATAACGCATTAATGGAATTAACGATGGGTGTCTGGGCGTCACCAATATTACATTTAACCAAGAAAATAAATAGCAGGAATTTTTATTTTCTAATAAACAAAATCATAAAGAAAAATTTTGATTATTTCAATCATTTAAAAATGTCTGGAAAAAAAAATCAACTTACAAATTAGATAATTATAAAATGATAAATATATACAGTATATACATGTATATAATTTTATATAATTATTTTTAAAAATATAATATACAGTACATGTACAATTATCTCAATAAGTAAGACCCAATTTCAAATTGGAATAAAAATTTATTTATTTTTTATATCACTAAAAAAATTTTTTATAGTTAATATTTGATTAATTCTTCTATTGTATACAATACTAATGTTTCAAAATCATGAATTAAAAGGTTTGAATCAATCTATTAGAATTTAGGATTTTAATTACAACTAGTTAATTATATTTAAAACAAACTAATTAATTGAAAATTTTTTATTACCATGCAATACTACCTTAATTTTATAAAACATCAAATATAAATTTTTTTGAATATGATAATTAAAATATCAATTTATTTTCTATTTTTTTATTTAAACCAATTTTTAAATCATTTATTGTTTTTTAAAAAATTCTTATGCTTGTCTTATACAGTATATTATTTTTAATTTTAAAATGTTTTTTGTGATTAGATTAGATAATCTTATTATCAATTAATTAATTTGTTTTCATTTGTTTTAAATTATTCTATAATAATTTATATAAAAATTATTTATATACTATTCTATTAAAATCAAATTATTTTATTATTTTATATATTTATAGTATATCAAAATAATAATACAAAAAGTTTTTAAAAAACTCTTACTTGTTTATCATTAATTTTAAAAAATTTATTTTTATAGTAATTTTTCTTTGAAGAAGTATTTTTCACTCTTTTTTATAAATATTAATTATGTCATTAGCTCAATTATATAAAAACATTAAGATTATTATTATATTGAATTACAGATGCCGTAATATGTTTTCAGAATTTTTTATCTCAAATAAAAAATTTTATTTATATCATTTTTTATTTATTTAATTTTTGTATCACATTTCTATGAATCGCTACTACTATTAAAAATTTTTTCAATAGTCA
>CAJVPV010002712.1:0-12498 GCA_910591835.1 Acaulospora morrowiae
CTTCACCTGGGGTTGAACCGGTATCTTGTGATCTGACCTGTGGAGCACTAACCACTGTGCTATAGACCCACAGGTCAATTATTATTATTATTATTATTATTATTATTATTATTATAAAAGAATATAAAAAAAAAAAAACTCTTACCCATTCACCACTGATTCTTTGAAAATTTCTTTTTATGGTAATTTTTTTTGAAGAAGTACTTTTCACTCTCTCAATATGCTATTTACACCATAAGCTTAAGGACATAAGGACTTTAAGCATTGGAATGGGACCTTTGGGCAAAGGTCAAGCAAGTTTGGAAGTCTTGTTTGCTCTTTGTTTGTATGGAGAAAGGCTTGTGGCAGTCATCCTTCATAACTCTGTCTTTATGCACCTCTTATTATCTATATGTCATTACTACTATCTTCCCATCATTTCTCACTATTGCAATTTTATTTCTAAAATCACATTCAAGCAAAGTTACTGGGTCTAATGCTTGTTTTAACCAAACCCTCTTAACCATCTCTCTCTTGACACACAATGCTGCGCCAACCCATTTTTCACAAAAACTTAATCATTTCCAAAACCAAATTCAATTTTATCCCTCTAAACGATCAATGTATATCCAACAACCAATCAAACATTAACAATTCAACACAACAACAATCAAATTGGCTCAAACCTGTTTGTAATAATCATAATAACAATTTTATACTACAACATCCCAATGGTTTTCCTTATCAATATAACAACAACCCAACGTCACAGTCATGTGAAAATACTAGACTTTTCATATGTCTTTTTCAGCTCTTAAACAGTTGCCTTATGGTTTCACGGGTCCAAGCAACAAATCCAAAACCCAATCAACAACACATTATCCCCAAAAGCTGCCATTATGGTTTCACGGATCCAGACAGTACAGCCAAAACCCAAGTCAATAAAATTATTACTAATGTCTACACCAACATAGCTGTTTATAGATGAGCATAAGCCATTTATGGATCACTGCAATTTTCTTTTCACTTATATAGTGTTTTTTAGGATCTTGTAGTTAATATGCGATAGGCTAACATTAACTTAAATAGATGTTTAATATATTGATTAGAATTGTTTATAATTCAATAAAATCATGTATTTTATGTTTGTTCGCAGTAAAAAAAAAAACAATATTAGATATGACCTACCTGGTCATAGTTCAGTGGGTTAAGGCAGAGTAGAACTAACTTATAATCCACGGTTCAACTCCAGCTAGGGGACAATTCACATATCCCAAATAGGAACTTTGTATCACTGCCCCTGTAACTCGTGATAGAGAGCAATTTGAATTGTTCCAGTGATCAAGAAGCCTTATGGATAGATTACATCCCATAGATCAAAAAGATAAATGATCTGATTGATAAACTTTCTGATCAAGTATTGCTTGGAAAATATCTCCAAAAGGAGAAAGAAGTTTTATAGAATCTTTCTGGTAGTGGAAAGAAAGGTACAGATGGCTAAAACCATTAGTCGCACAACAATCAGTAAGAGTTTCACATGTCCAATGGTAGTGAGAATCTGATCGGAGTGCAGGAGATTGCTTGTATCATGGGATGTTCTATCCTAAGGGATACACTTGTGACAGTTGACTGCATGACCCTATAAAATGTAACCTCCCACATATGTTGCTAGGTCAGATTAGGAAGGATAAGGCTGGGTTCGATTCTCAAACAAATTTGATATACTAGTATACCCTTATCCCATCAATGATATCTTACTGACTAAACTCTAATAAGTCTTGGCTAAACTAAATGGTTGAAATACTGTAGTGATGGCTGTAGGCTAGGATTGTCAAGGTGACTAGCATGGTCTGCTGATCTTAACATAGCAACCTACTCACTTTCAAAGTCTATACTTAGAGGCTTAGGCCTAAAACAAGTATTTAGAATCTATAAAAAATCATTTGTATATTCTGGAGAAACACCAGGAGACACTTAGAGTTGACGATTAGAGATCTTAAGCTAACAGCAGATAAAAAAAAAATAATAAAAAATAAAAAAGTATTAGATGTAAAACTTTATTAATGTATATATATGATATACAGATTATATCAAATATTTTTATATACTAAAGAATATAAATTAATATTAATTTATCTATGATTCCAACTATTACTATCTTAATTATATTTGATATAACTCAGATTAGCTTTAATGCTAGATGGTTAATGTCCTTTCAGGATTAATATAAAATTTTGGGACTTGAGCAAGCTACTTGATTTTATAAATTATAAATTTGTTAAAGTGATAATATTATGTAACAAATTTAGATCAGTTGTAAAGAGTAAAAATGATTTTATTTTTTTACTATAGGTCTGTTAGAAGTGGATCCATCCACTTAATACCTAATGCAATTAAGGTATTAGCTGTTATTAATCTTGGGATTCATATTAGGACATATAAAAGCTTTAGTATAGTATTTATTAATTTAATATGTTTTTTGTTTGATAGTTGAATTTCTAGATTATAGGCTAGTTTATATAGGTATGATTTACTATTAATACTGAGATTTGAAATTTGTACTATTGTATTTAGCTAGATATTGGAGCTGGTTCTATTAAAGAGTTTGATTAATTTTTGTTTTAGTTTAGTCTTGATTACTGTATATACTTTTCTGTTTTTAAAATATTCGAAAATATAATCTTGGATTTTTAAAGTAATTAAACATCTGGGACAAATATTATTTTTATATATGTCTAAATATTTCTTATAAAGAAATTGTCTTATAGGAAGAATTCCACTTAAGATTTTGTTTCTAAATGCTAGCAAGGAGGTGTAGCTATATTTGTTTTTCTTAATCAGGGAATTATTTGCTCTTATGAAATGTTCTAGTGCTATAATATTTATTGCCTAGTTTCACCTATTTGTAACTAATATACTATTGATAATATTGATAAGTCTAAATAATTGCTAAACTCTTTTGATTCAAGTTATTAGACTATAGTTTCAGTTGTTTTTAATTTTTGAAAATATTGTATGTTTATCAATTTCAATAATATTGTCAATACAAATTATTATATTATCTTCTTAATAATTGTAATTATTATTATGTTTATTGAGTTTCAATCTGATTTTTTTGTACTACACAAGGTATTGATACAATCTGTAAGGTAGTTGTAAGAAGTTTTAGTCTTCCAATTAATATAACTTAATATCTTTAGGTTAATTGTTATTGGCAGGTTAAATATGATATAAGTATCATTTTCTGTGACTACTAATATTCCTACAAGTGCCAGAAGTACACTATTTGATTGTTCATACTCAAAATAAATTGAAAGCTTTGTGTCATTGGCTTCTATCATTAAGTATTTCTCTTTTTATTTCTAAGCTTATAATTGTAAAAAAGTAGTTAATTCTAAATATTTGTTTGAAATCATTCATTATGCTGGCATTGAATTGTGGCAGGCTGTTATTCGAGTTTATACTACTTATTTCAATAATAGATATGAGATTAGTTGAAGCAATATGCTATAACTGTACTTGAATTTCCTCAAGAATATTGGCCAAGCAATTTTGGTTGTTGTAATGATATATCCACAGGGATATTGCTTGATTTATTGGCACTGAGATTTTTTCTTCTTTGCTATGACATTAATACCTACTAAGAGTTTTACTTGCATTAATTAGATAGTAAGTTCCTGTGACTATTGGCTGGCTAATGTTTCGATTGTATTTGACTTTGACATATATTATTTTATTGTTTTGTAGCATGGCCCAGAATTTGGCTTTAGTGTTTGGTATATATAGTAAAGAACCTTGGAAATATATTGGAATATTAGTTTTAGAGAACCAGGTTAAGACAGGTTCGCTTGGAGTAGGGCCCAAGTGTATATTGAACTTATATCAGGTGAGCTTATGATTTGAATAATAGACTAGCAGCTTATTGAGAAATTTAATGTTTTTTTGGCTAAGGCCAAGCACTTGTTTAATGAAATCTTTGCTTTTAAAAGAAAAAAAAAGTCTCAGAGATTGTTTACCATTAGGATCTGTAAATTTATAACTTGAAGAATAGATTGATATTTGATATTTTTTGTAAACAAGAGCAGCCTGAATAATCCAATTATTTTAAAACTTTTTTGAAGAGCATATTGGATAGAACCAAATTGTGTAGCTTGCTTGCATTGACTTGATTTTCATGCTTAAGGCAGGTTTGGTTTTTGAATTATATATCTTTGTAATGAGAAGTTTTGACAATATAAGTTTTTGTTTATCCAATAGGTTCAGAAATTTGAAATTTGCTTGAAAATATGTGACTTTGTCAAAAATGGTTTTCTGATTTTAAATTTTATTTTAATTAGGTTGTTAACTTTGACTTGGAGAGTCAAGAGTTGTAGTCTAGATAAAAAGTGAAATATAGAGCATAGTCAAATTTGTTTGGAATAATTCAATCTGTAACTTGTTTAGTTATTGAATCATTTCAGATTTATTTATTACAAGTTATAATAATTTGATTTAGATTTTTGATTAAGAAATATTTGAATAAATTATTTGTTACATTTCTCAAAAAAAAATTTTCAAGATAGTGCATTGGTATTTTTTGTAATAGGAGATTAATCTTTGAGCTAAGAACTTAAAGAACAGTTTTTTTTTTTATGGCTGTTTTCTAAAGTGGTAATTAGTGTAGTTTTGTCTGAATTGCATTTAATATTATTAAAAGCAAGAAAGAAGCAGAAAATATTGATAGTTTCTTGAAATTTGGATAATAATTTTGCTATTAGCAATACATTATCCATGTAAGCAAAAATATTGAAGGAATTAATGGATGGTCTTAATGTTTGTAGATAGTTAATACTATACATATGATAAAAATTGATAGATCCTTGACACAATTTGATACAATTATTTGATGCAATTAATTGAGTCACTATTAAAACATATAAAATAATTGAGTCAAATGCAATTATTTTTGAGGATTTTGGCAATTGAGTTAATAGCAAAATAATTTACACCACATGTATAATTGATACCATAGAATCATAAAAAATCATCCAAAGGAGTGAAGAAAGAGTTTTCCCTTGATCTAAACCTTTAGATATAATGAATCCATTTGTTTACCAAAATTAGTTACTATGACAAGTTTCTGATTGTTTAGTAAATTGTAAAATATATTGATCAGCTTGTTTAATATTTTAATCCTGTGAAGAGCTGCTTTGAGACTGTTGAGATTTATTAAGTCAAATACTTTTGTAATGTCAAAGGAAGCAATCCAAAGTTCATTGTTCAGATTGATAGCTATATTTAGGATTGATGTGATTACAGTTAATGGTTCTATTGTGTTTTGTCCTACTAGATCCATAAAATTAGCTTTGAATAGAATATTATTTTTTGCAAGAGTTGTTGATAGCCTAGTATTAATGATTTTTGTAAATATTTTTTTAATTGATTCAATTAATGAAATTGGATAAGTATTTGCAATTATACATGATCAAATTATTTTCTTCAGTAAAAGTACTATTGTTGAGCTTTTCTATTTTTATGGTATTTGTTCATTACTAAGGATTATATTGTATAGCTGCAAGAGTACTCTTTGGAGCTATTCCAAGAGCATTGATCATTTTATAAGTGATTTCTAATGCTTTGGATATTTTATTTGTTGAAATTTCATTGAGCATATTTAAAAGTTCTTCTAGATTGATTTGGTTTTGAGTTTCTTTATATATATCATCTGGGATTGAATTGATTGGAGAATATATTTCTTCTCATTAAGTGCTTGTGAGATCGAAATTGTTGTTTGTGAGAATTTTTTTAAAGTAATTATTTATAATTACTTTAATTTCTTTAGGGTCATTAGTTAAGTTTCCATTACTATTCTGAATTATATCAAGATTTAGTGAAGGTTTTAGGTTGCCTGGAGATTTTTTGATAAAGCTTTTTGGTCTTTTTCAGAATTTGACAAGATTGTTTATGAAAGCTATATAAATCTGTTTTATTTGTTGCTCTTTAATATAGTGTACTCTTTCTTTAATTAATACTTTTCTTATATAATTAAGTGTTTTAATAGTGATTAATGAGTTTCTGAAAGTTTTATTGTGGATAGAGGAGATGTTTTTTGAAAGTTTGGTTACTGAATTTTGATTTGTTAGATGCTTTTTTATTTTTTCAACAATTCTTTTGATCTGTTTAATTATTCTGAAATACTGGCCATCACCTAATTCTTTTTTTTTTGCATTAATGGCTTAATCAGAGGAAGATTATTTCTTGCTATACAAGTAAGGATGCTACTGAAAATGGTTCAGAAGTAAAACTTGATTGCAGAGATTCTAAAGTCAACTTTTTCTTTGAAATTATTTTTTGTTGCTCTGATGCTTGTTTCCAGTCAAATAATTTGATCTGGTACCTTGAAGTTGTTAGTTTGTATTCAAACTAATCAAAATAACTTGAACTTGTTTATAGTTTGTATAGATTGATGAAGAAGTAAAAGTTTTAATATCCAAAACCTTAGCTTCTAGATAGTTGATACACTAGAATTGATTAATTTTTGAGGCACTTGACTATATTATATGTATGAAATTTTTTCTTTGTTTAATTCTATAATAATATCTATCCAATCATACATATAGTTATAAAGTTTCTATTTGGGGCTTGTTGTGGAGGCATTAATTGCTGGAATATTAAGTGGATATATATTGAAATCTCTAGCCATAATTTAATAAATTGATTTTTTAAAATTTTTAATATATTTAATTAAAAAGTTTGTTGCAATTTTCTTTTTTTTTTGCTTATAAAGTAGATATATGACTGTAACAATTAGATTAATTTTAGGTTTTAATTTGAAGTATATTGCATTCCAGTACTTATTCTTTATATAGATTTTGAATATATGATTGCTCAAATCCTTGCCAACTATTAAATAAGTATTATTTTTTAATGAATATAAAGAAATACTGACAATAATAACTTGATTATTGAGTTTTATTGAAAGAGAATTTTCTCTTGATATTTTTGTTTCAGAGTAGCACAAAATTGATCTGTTGTTTTTAAGATCAGAAACTATTGCTATAAGCTTGAATCTATTATTTAAACCACATATATTTAGTATTGAGATGTTATGTAAGTTTTTTGTTTGAGAGGTGGAGAATTTGGAAGAGGTAGTATAATATATACTTTTATCTAATGAATGTATGAAGTTGAATGGTTTAGACATAAAAAAGATGAGATCAAAACCAGGCTTCGATAGATCTTCAGTTAGAATGTAATTATTGAAAAGTCTATCAAAATTATAGCTTCTATGAAAGTATATTATAAATATAAGCAGCTTATTATTATCTTTAAATGGGAAGCAAATGTTAATTTGATTCTTTTTATTGTACTTGTTGAGCTCTTCTATAGTTGATAACAAAGCTTTTGACTCTTTGAACCATTTCTTGGACAAAGTATGAAACTTATATCTTGTACTCAGTTTTCTTAACTTAAGCAAGAAATAGATATTTCTGTAATTCATATATATTTTAATTTCAAGGGACACATCAATATTACTAATTTTAGAGAGTAATTTTTTTTTATTTATTTGCAAGATAGATGGGTTGATCCACAGGAAATTCTGTGGAAAATTAAATTTGAAGTCTTTTTTAAAATAATTAATGAAGGCAATAGTATCCTCCTTTGTGCTTGCTGGGATTGTTATATTAATTTTATTCAGAAGAGAATAAGAGAGTGAAGAAGAGATCTTTTGAACTTGTAGAAGTCTAGTAGTAAGGTCTTAAAACTATACTCCTTTCTCAAAATATTAATTAGTTTCTGTATGTCTATGATTACTGGGTTATAAGAGAAGTATATAGCTAAGTGTGCTGGAAAAAGATTATATGATACTAATAGAAGTTCTTTTGAAGGGGAAAGATTAAAATATGACTTGAGCAGTTTTGAGAGAATTTCATAAAACTTGCTAAGCTTTCAAATTCTGTTTTTAAAGAAATTTAAGTTCTTTCTTACTGTGATGGAAAACAAATGGACTGTTTTATTGTTTAGTTTATTAAGGTCCTCCAACAATGAAAGGGGATTGAAGAAATATAAATTAGAAAGAAAAGTAAATTTGTAATATGTGTATAATATTGAAAGAATAGCTGATAGGTGTTCCTTTCCTCTAATTAATAGTAAGCAAGAGAGTTTAACTATCATTTCTATTCAAATTTGATTATAAGTTTTAGGAAGAAATGGAAGAGATTTATAGAGCAGCTACTTACAAAGCTCCAATAGTTCTATATAGTCAACTGTTTTATTATTGTTTTAAGAAAGTAATTACAACCAAATTCTAGTAATTGAGCTATTTCATAAAATTTAAGCTTGGCTAGATTTGTAAACCTTAAATAGGTAACAAAGAAAAATGAGTTTAAAATTTAGCACACTTTCTGTTTGGTGGTACAATTAATATATTCTATGTCATAATGCTTTTTGTAATTTTTATAAAACTTATTCTTAAGGGATTTATATTCTTTTTGACAATTTCCTTTCAAATTTTCATTTTTAGTAAATAATCTAAAGAAAGTTCTATCTCTTAATAATATTTTTGTAAAAATTACAAAGTGTGGCTTTTGTATGATTGATTCTTTAGGTTTGTTTTTGATATCTTTAAAGATTTCAACTACTTTTTAAGCTTCTGAGTAGTGTTAACTTAACTGAGAGGCTAATTTGAAAATAATATTATACTTGCTGATAAAGGATTTAATAATGTTAATTGGTAATACTAATATAATATCATCTATAGAATAATATGAATTGGTGATACTAATATAATATCATCTATAGAATAGTGTGAATTAGTGATGCTAATATAATATCATCTATAGAATAATATGAATTTGAATAACTTTTTATTAACAGATTGATAATTTTTTGTTCTTTAGGATTTACAGGCTTCATTGATAATGAGTTCAGGATACCATTTGAGATTATGAAAGGGTCTGGAAAATTGATGAGATTTCCTATCAAGTTTGATTTATTGCTAGTTGAAGAGATGCTATTTGTGCTTTGTGTATAGATTTTTGATAGCAATTTATTTAAGCAAATGCTTGATAATAGTGTGAGTAAGATGGATATGATTTCCAAGAAGGAATTTTAAAGGGCATCCAGATCAATTTGTACTTGTTTGTCAAAATTAATTAATAAATTAGTATTTCCCAATGAAACTTTTTGATCCAATGGATTCATAGATATGTCTGTATCCAATATAGAACTGGTTGGTTTAATGGCACTGTCAGATTTGTCCTAATTGGCTTTAGGAGTAACTGTAAATTGATAATCATCTACTTGCATTATGTCATCTGTAGCTTGTTGATCATATAAGAGATTTGTGTTCAGGGGTTTGCATGTTTACATATTGTATGAATTTGATAAAACCATAATGTATTATTGATTAATTAATGAAAGTAAGATGCTTGAGATACTGATTTTTTTCCTGCTAGATTTGTAAGAAGGTTTTGACCTGAAGTTTCTAGTTTATCCTCTTGGACTGATATATTGAATAGTATGTATATTGATGCATTTTATATTTTTTCCAATATAAATTTAGTTATATTTTTTATAATATTAACTAGATTCCAGGAAAGATGAAATGTATAATTGAGGTTGCTGTCTAATACACTCCTTGCGATAGTTTTTCTTATGCTAGGAGCAAGATTATTTCTCTCCTGATATAAAAAGAAGTCATTAAGATTGTTTTAAGTATTACTTTTCATATTATTGATAGATAAGAATACTGTGGTATAGAGACATAAAAAGGAGTTGGAGTTGGCTACTGCTTATTTAAATCTAATAAAGGCAATGTCCATTTGTAAGAGATTGTTACTAGTATTTGAGTTTTGTAAAGATACAATTCAAAATCTGGGAGTATTGGTTAGAAGAGAAATGGATATATATTTTGTTAGTTCAGTAATTAAAATATTACTTGAGTTGGTTTCCTTATATACTATAGAGAAGAGATGATTGCTAGGATTTGAGATAACAATATTCAAGAGGATATGAGAAGTATTTGGTGATTTGTACTTGGGAGTTGGACTCCCAAGAGTGCCTGCTATTTTTTTTCTTTTTAAAATTTTGCTTGTTATCATAAAAGAAAATTTTTTTGGAAAAAAAAAGATTTACTAAAAAAAGTTTTTTTTTAACTAATTTATGATCTTGATTAATTATCTTTTAGGAGATTTAATATAATTAAAAATTTAGAATCAAACTAAAATAGGCAAAATTTTTCGAAAAAAGAAAAAAAAAATATACTTGAGAAAAAAAAAATAAGAAGCCAAAGAAATAATAAAAAAACTAAAAACTTCTTTTTTTCTTATTTTTTTGGATTTTTAAATTTCTTGAGAATCTTTGAAAAGTGTTTTTTCTTATTAATTTTCTTTCTAAAAAGATGTTTTTACCATAAACCTCTTAGGTAGATTTCTTGTATTTAGTCATAAAAATAAATAAAAAAAATATTTTAAAAAGGAAAAAGTAAACAAGTGGTAGCTGCTACTTACTTTGCTAATTAAAAAACCAGTATTGTTAAAAAAAATATATAAACTTTATTATCATAAAAATATAAAATTTTTTGAAAATATTTGTTTTTTGAATTGGCAAAAAAATCTTATTTAATATACTGTATATTTTTTTGTTTATATTTGTATTTTTTATATAATAATTATTATATCTTGAAGTATTGTAATCAAAATTAGTTTGATCTATATCTAAGTAATAATTTTTAGAAGGAATTAGAAATTATATAGAACAGTTCATTGTTCCAGAAATAATCTCTCTCAAATATTTCAAGATATGACAAAAATTTTTCAATGAATCTTTGTAATCAAAATATGTTTAATAAAATAACAGTATTTTATTAATACACCAAATCAAAAATTCAAATGATTACAAGAGTGAGTTATTCAAAACTGATTCAAAATTACATGAATAATAGCTATTTACAGTATATAGTATTTTCTATTCTAGGTTATCTAGGCTATCTGAATTGTTTGGTTGTTTGAATTGTCTGATTTGCATATTATGATGTCATAATTTCATAGATCATAAGCCTTGTAGATCTTTTGGGCCTTCCAGATTGTTTAAATCTTTTAGATTGTCTAATCTACATTATATATGCTATAAATAAATATATATACTATAATAAAATAAATAAATCCTACTGCTAAAAATAAACTAATAATAATTCAATAAAAAATAAGTAAAATAAAACTAAGTTATCTATTCTATCACAATATTAATATTGAAAATTGTTTTGAATCAAAAATTTATATTATAGTAATCTGTTTAAAGTTTAATTACTAGTTTATATTTTTAATATAGTAATTATAAGAATATTTAGTTTAACAATTTATGATATCAAAAAAAATAGTTTTAAATTTGTATTGTAAAAGTATATAATTATAAAAAGAAAAAAGATTTCTAAAGGAAATATTAAAAATAAATTAGAAAAATATAATTGAATTAAGTTTAAGCTTAAAGAATAAAATTATAAAAAAGTTTTTCAAGATAATCTTGTTATCTATAAAATAATTTTATTAATAAGATTGTTATAGGAATAAGTAATAAGTTGTTTATTAATTCTTGAATATTTTTTAATATATATAATAATTGTTTATTTTAATTGTTTATATAAATTTTAATTTTTTAATATCTATAGATTTGTTATTGAAATATATCCCTGATGGATATGAAGTTTTTCTTATATTAGTTTTATATAGTTTTAAAGTTAATATAATATATATTAAGAGTAATGAATTTGTTTATTTTTATTATAAAGACTTATAAAGTATTTATTATTTTAAGCTTGGAAGAAACAAAAAAAAAGACAGATATTAATGAAATATTTTTTAACTATTTGAGTTACAGTTATTAGCCAGCTATCTTTAAAGTATTGGAGATATATAGAAAATATAACCAAATTATATATAATATTTGAATAGATTTAATTTTTTTTTTGATAGTTAATATAGTTTTTGGCTTAATAATTTAGCAATAAAAGTTTTATTATAGTAATATCCTTTTATTCTCAAGTTTGATAATATTGAGACAGCTTGTAAATACAAAATCTTATTAAATATAATATATTTCATACTAAATTTGCTTTTTATTGTTTTGTTTATTTTTGTTTAAAAAAGATTAATTTCAGAATTTGTTAGAATAATGATATATATAATATATTTAAGTTATACTAAAATAATTTAGTATGATACTGACCTGTGGGTCCATAGTACAATGGTTAGTGCTCCACAGGTCAGATCACAAGATACCGGTTTAACCCCATGTGGAGGTGGTTGAATAGAATTAATATGGTATCTGGCACCATAATCAATTATGTGCTGTTTCTCATGAGAAGCCAATTCATATGCCGATCCGGCAGGCGTTGAGATTGTGATTTTCCCATTAAAGGTGTAGTGGTGTGATGATCGTCCGGATGGTGTCACGATTAAAGATAGGTCCCTAAATTATTTGTAAGGACATAATTCAAATGTCCCTTACTATTAAAAATTTTCATTTCTATATTAAGAAATA
>CAJVPV010002713.1:0-12496 GCA_910591835.1 Acaulospora morrowiae
TCAGATTTCTCAGAAATTAGAGATTTGTGATCGTCATGACATCAGTCCATGTGACGATGCAAATCTCCTTTCACAGTGATATGTTCAAATATTTGGTAATCTACTATGAATCTTCTACTGGCTTTTCTTTGTTAGACTTTGGATTCCGAATTACAGACTTCTCTTTTGCTGTAAATACTTCCAATACTGAACAAAGCCTTTCCAGTTTCTCTTTAAGATTTGCCTTTGGTAGTTTCTTTTTAGTTATGTGATGAATTGAATCTCACGGATCGAGATCTTACAGTCACCACCAATTTGTTAACCTATTTAATAAATCTTAAAATTAAATAGATTAACGGTCAACAGTAGCAGGGAACTACTTAATTTAGAGAAAAATAACCTCAGTTGTGATATACTAGTGTTGGTAAGGTAAAGGAATTGGGCAAGGTTTATTTCCAAGGCAAGAGGCACGGTAATTTGATTATGGGTTCAAGATAGTTTTTATTAGAGAGAGTTGAGAAGAGTTAGGAAATTCTTTGAACAGTTGAGAAGAACAGCTGTCCTATTTATACATGTTTGAATCATATAAAACTAAAATGTAAATAAGTGACAAAATATGCCAGTTCAATCAGATATGCCTGATATTCTTGATCACATTGCTCAGGTTATTCAGACTGTTCTGTCTGATCAGGTCGATCAGATCGATCAGGCTGATCAGTCATATCCGGCAGAAATGTCATATCTACTCGCTATGCTATATATACTAAATAACTAATAATAGAAATAATAAAATAATATAATACTATAATAATTTAAAAATAATACTATCAATACTCATAACAACATATAAAAAGTGACAACATCTCTTACATGACCAATTGATCAGTGAGTAGGGCTCTGAAAAGCACTGAACTGGTATCGAACTAGTATCAAAATGATATCGATCTATAGTAAATTTAATATATAGATTGTGATTATACATGTTTACTTATTACTATAAAAGGAAATTTGATCAACAATACAATTCTGAATTAAATATGATTTCCAATTACTTACTAATTATTATTTAGTAATACAAACATAATATGGTTTTTGAAAAATGTTCAAAGTAAATGTGAACATATATATAGTCTGAACTTAGGTTTGATATATATGACTTCTATTGATTTTTGTTTCAGAATTTAATTTATTTTTTGGATTAAAGAAGAAAAGTTAATTTTGATTATTCTTCTTAGATGAGTTGATGCTAGTTGAAGAATTTTTTTATTATTTCTGATTTCAATGATATTGCACTAAGAGCTCTACTAAATAATATTGAGTATTGCTAGTAGGATATTTCAAAAGCTAAATAGGTACTGGAGAGTTCTACCTTGTACTCATTGATAACTAAATAACTTTTGTAGAATTGTATATAGTAGTGTTGGTAATACCCTACTTCTTGAAGTGATGCTTTAAAAGATAGGTTGTTATTAATATTGATTGTTTAGAGAATTCATTTGCTTTTATATGGTGAGTTGATAGTTTCCTCGATAATGTTTAATAGACAATATTTGTTAGTACTAAATGGATTGAGAGATATTTATAAAGTTGATACTATTGAGCTTGTGAATATTATTCAACAAAAGCCATGAAATTGTGTACTGGATAGGCATTCTGAACACCTGAAAAGATTATTAGTTGGATCTATTGTAAAATGCTTTTCCTTAAACATTATTCCTTCTTGCACTAATGATCATCTTTTATGGATCTTAACTATTGTATTCAAACCATGTACAAATCAAAATGTTGCTCTAAGATTTAGTATTGAACCATGTAATCCTATGAAATTCTTATTATTTGCAAAGGTTTTGAACCAATTTGGTTCTATACTGAGATGAATTATTCTTGTATGTAAGGCAAGTTGATGCTATGTAAGCTTAATAGTGCTGTTGAACTTTAGTAGCTGATTAATGAACTTCAGATTAAATGTGTTTGTTATGTTTATTGTTGTTTTTTTGGATTGAAGTTGTAGACCTGTAAATAGAAAACCAATTAAATTCTTTACATTGTTCCAAAGAAACATACACCCCATTAAGCATACATAGATCTTGAGATTCTTGACTGCTCTTGTTATATAAAGAATTCAATTATCTTAACCAAATCTCTCTGAGTCACATATCAGGCAGAACCATATTATCTCTTTTGCTTGAATGGACTAAATATTTTGTATAGTATATTTCCTAATAGATGGAATGGCAAGTTTGAATATAAGATTTCCTACCAATATAGTTTTTTATCTTTCTTTTAGTGCTGATAGGTTGAGACCACTTTGGTTGAGAAGAGATTCTGTAAGCTGACTTTATGAGTTTATTGATTTTGATTTGGAGTTGTTTAAGATTTGTTTGGTTGAGAAATGATGAGAGCAGAAAGTATTCGAGTTTTCTTATAATTATCCAATTACTGATTTGTTACTTGATCTTTTCTTTCCAATTGCATTTGAATAGTTCATCAATTATTTGAATTGATATTTGGATGAAGACTTTTCTGTTTGCCCTAAGAAATTTCCTAGGGAAATTAGTGTACCAAGATATTTCACACTTTCGTAAAGTTTGAGAATTTGAATTTGGTGGTTATCAAATTTGATTGTTTCTTGAATGCTGCATTTGATTTTGATATTGTTAATAATCTTGGTTTTGTCCTTATTGCATATGATATTATTAATTGCAAAAACTGATCAGTTGTTGCAAGAAGATCTTTCATCTCTTGCTTGGATTTAACAATAAGTGCCAAATTACCCATATAGTAGTATTGTATATTTTTATTGTTTAAAGAAATTTTTGACTGTCCACATTTGTGTCCATGCTTGTCTGCATCTTGTGTAACGTTTTTATTAAGTTGAAACTTTGTAAATATATGTAAAATTGTCTGAGAAACAATTTTACTTAAGGTATTCAAACTAATTTTATTAATAAAATATCATATAATTAATGTTTAAAGTTTGTGTAACTTGTTCTTGAACTGTTTCAAAATGTCTTATATACAATACTGCACATAGGCTAATATATTGAGAGCAATATACTCTTGGATCAGACAGTACTAAGCTAGCTTGATAATGAGGGGATCATAAAAAATAACCCAGGTAATAGATGACAGGATTTCATCTTGTTTTATTTCATTGTTAATGATAAATGATTCAGTGGATCTAAAAAGTATATTGAAAGAGATTTCTCTGTTTCTAAGGATATTTATGAGAAGGTTGATAATTTGGCTTGAACAGTGAATTTTTTCTAGTAACTTTTTAATTGCTAGTATGGGTACTAAATTGAATGCCTTTGTTATATCTAGTAAGGCAAACCAGAATTCTTTGTTTTTGATGTTAGCTACATGGAGAGCTGAGTTAACAATTGTTAATAGTTTCATAGTGCTTTAATTTGAAAGATTAGTGCAGTTGTATTTAGATAGAATGTTGTTTTCCCTAATTATTTTAGTTAATCTCTTATTAATTATATCTGTAAATATTTTCCTTGTGGAATTGATAAGAGAGATGGATTTGGTGTTATTAAATTTATAACTTCAAATTAGTTTTTTTGAAATGAAAGTAACAATGGTTTGTTTTCATTGTTTGGATATGTTGGCTGATTGTAAGATATTGAAAATGAATGTTATATAAAGAATTGTTTTTTTTCCTATAAACTTAATGATGTTATAGCTAATCTCTGATTTTCCTGAAATTTTATGTCTAAAAAGATTGTAAATAGCTTCTTTGATAATAAGAGGTTCAAGAGGGTTTGTTAGCTTACCATAAATTTCTTAATTTATTGTTTTTAGTAAATAGATTTCTTTCCAATTCGAATAGTTATTGAGGTTGAAGTTTCTTGGTCAAAAGATATTTTTGAAATATTTGTTAATTGTTTCTTGAATTAGATCTGAATTATTCTCTAGTTGATTATTTGAGTTATATAGCTTACAAAGATCGATCTTAGGTTTAATTGTGCCAAGGGCTTTTTTGATATAGCTTTTTAATTTGCTATAGAAGTTTTCTATCATGTTTTTTACATTTAAGTGGTATTCTTTGATAGCTTCTTGTTAGGATTGGATTAAGGCTTTTTTAATTAAAAGTTTTTTTAGTTTTTGAAGACCTTTGATTGATATTCTGAAGTCAAGATTAGAGATCTCATAAAGAGATAGAAGTTCTTGATCAAGAAGGGATGGGGATGGGTAGTTGTTTTAAGTTGTATCATTGTTTTGTTGATTTTTCTAGTTTGTTTTTTAAGTTTTCTCTTAGCATTAGTGTGATTGTCTTCTTGATGAAGTTGACTCTGAACTTCTTGATATATTTATTGAGAGTGTTGATACAAATGTTATGAAAGTCATGCCAATTAGATGATAGTAGAAGTATAAGCTACAACTCTAGTTCCTTTATAAATTTTAGAATATTTTCTTTGGAAGTCTTGTCTAGATCAAACTTGAACTTTGATTTAACCTTTTTGAATTTGAAATAGTCTATTTTTATTAATACTGCTTGATAATCTGTTGGGATTGAGTTGACTTCCAACACTTCATACCAAATCAACTTAGAAGCAAGGTTTCTTGAGATCCATATTTGATCTATATAGGAAGTGCTGGTGGCAGTAAAGTGTATAAATACTTTGCTGTTATACTGTTGTCCTATATCTATATAATAAACAAAATGTTTGTATATTAGTTATTTATGAAACAAGGTTTTGGCTTCAATAGAGAGGCTGTTTTTGAAATATAAATTGAAATATCCAACAATCACGTGATGAAGTTTGTTGCAAACAACACATTTAATTGCTTGATGAATTTGTTTAATGGCTGGATCTCTTTTTTTTTTTTTATGTGAAAAATAGATCACAGTAAGAAGAATATTTACTTTTCCTTTGAATTTTAGGACAATTGAGAAGCAGTATTCAGATACATCACATATTTTGAATACATGTAGTGATAAATCTTTGCCAATGACTATTATAGTACCATTCTTTGAAATGCTGAATTTGCCAAAGATAATAACTCTTCTATTAATATTGATTGGATAAAAGTCTTCTTTTTTGAGTTTGTTTCAATATACAAAAGGATTGATTTGCTGTTTGTAGTATTGATTAATACTTTAAGTTTGGCTGGATTATTAAGACCTCTGGTATTGATAGTAATAATTGTAATGAGATTTTGAGTATTGTTGGCATTATCATAATTGGGTGAATCAAGTAATGTTGTTTAAATATGAAAATTGATATGTGAATATGAAGTAATGACTGGAATAACTGCTTCAGAGTTATTAGTGTTTGTACTTATAAAAGGATTAAACTAAAAAGAGGATAAGATCAAACTCCAGTTCAGAGAGCATCTCTTTAATAATAAGGAATTCAGTGAGTTTAGAAAAATAAAAGGTTTGATGTAGTTAGTATTAAGTTAAAAGAGAGTCATTGTCAATCAAAAGAAACTTGATTGGCATTAGGCTTTTGTTTTTTAAGATTCTGTTAATTTCTTTAGGGCTCTCTGGTAGGTTGATATGGAGTTAACAAACCAACTTTCTGGAATTCTTTGAAATTCATAGTGATTGTGAAGAATTTAAATTTTTTCTTTAAAGTCCAGGTCACTGTGTAATAGATGGTTGATATTCAGGCTTGAATCAATATTCTTCAATTTTGATAAGAGTTTGGGTTTGTTAGTTTAGGATATTTGTGGATCAACTCAATGTGATCCAAGAGGCAAAGAAAATCAGTAATCATTCCTAAGGTTTTTAATTAAGAATTGTGTATTATAATGATTTGTAGTAAGAATTTGAATTTCTAGTTTAAGTTTATATTTATTGATAATTGATAGAAATGTTAGAAGGAGATTTTTGTGCTTGAAAAAGTTAAAAAAAAGTTGTTCAAAGAAATATCTGGTTCTGAGGTTTCTAACAACTTCTTTGATATTGTGGATGGATGTGTCAAGCAGAAAAAGATGTGTTAACTCAGGTTCTAGTTTGTCATGAGAAATAGGGAAGAGAATTTTTGAAGATGAGAGATCGAAATAAGTGGATGGAATTTTAGGTAAGATCATAAAGAATCTCCTAAGTTCTCTAATCATATTATCTAAGTTTCTGAAATCTTTTTTTCTTTTGATTGGAAAGAGATATGTCACTTTTCTAGAAAGTTACTAGGTTCACTAGATAATTTAGGGAGTATCAAAAAGTATAAGTCTGAAAGAAAATTAAATTTGTAATAAGTGTGGAGAGAGTTTGCTATGCTCACATGGTACTTCTGTCCACAATTGAAATTTTGTGTGATATCTTGACTCTTATTTGTGCTGGAACCAGGTTTGAAGAAAGAAGTAGTTTTGGCAGATTGTCCTTGAACATTCTTCTATTCTTTTGTAACAAGTTATAATAGACTAGTTTGCTATTGTTATTGGGCTGATACAAAAAGTTACATACATATTTCATGATTTGTGTTAAAAAATATGGATTGAGATCAAAAATATTGATATATCTTAAGTAGGCAATAAAAAAGCTAGCATTTAAGAGAAGTCTGATTTTGGATCTAACTTCTCTGTTAAGTTCTACTACTTTATATTTTGTTCAATAAATTTTTTAGAATCTCTCTTCAAGTTTTTCATATTCTTTCTGATAGTTGTCTTTAAGCTCTGCTATTTTGCTAAATTTGAAGAAGTTTCTATCTCTTGCTTCAAATTTAATAAAGATAGCTAAATGAAGTTTTTGTCTGATCCTTTCTTTTGGATGCTTATTGATCTCTAATAAGAGTTTAATTAGCTCATCTGGATTAATTCTTATAAAAGAGAATCTTAAGACCCAGTGGATAATGCTGTGGTATTCTATGATAAGTTCATTGGGAATGTTGAGATCTTTCTTATTCTCATTCTTAGTATTAATTGTTATATCATATTCTTCAATTCCAGAATCCTTCAATATTAGGTCTTCTTCATATGTCTATTGTCTTTTGATGACTGCTTTTATTTTCTCTTTATTGTTATTTTTGTTTGTCTGACTTGGGTATACATTTCTTTGTCTTTGCATAGAAGTTTTTGCACAAATTAATAAAGGAGATGAAATTGAAGAAAGATGAGATTGATATGTTGTTGTAAAGTTATGGTTATAAATGAGATGTCAGGATTATTTGGTGAAAGAGTATTGGTCTTGCTCTTTTCCTCCTGATAAATATATAAATTTAAAGTGTTGCTCATTTCTAAGTCTTCTGGAATAAGAAAATCTAGATCAATAAATGTTGAATAATCATCTTTGTATATATCTTGTACAGATGGTTGAGGTTGATTGGCTGATATATTAGGTAGATTCGATTGTGAATCTTTTGGTTGGTAGCTAGTTTTTGATTGGTTAAGATCTGTAGTTATTTGAGAGTTCTGATTGGTGGTTGTCTTGTTGTTTGAATCATTTTGAGATTTTTTTTTTCTTCAAGAAATAAAACATCTCTCTCAATATTTGAAGTTTGTGGTATAGGTAGCTGATTGATTTTTTCTAATTAATAAGTTGTTGTAAGAGTAAAAGTTTTTTTCTTTTTCAAGTTTTTATTAATTTGAATCATATTTCAGGAGATATGCTTGGAGTAGTTTCACCCTCTTGCTAGAACTGCTTGAAGAACTTCATTTCTAAATTGGTCATTTCTTGCAAAAATCTTTGAAGGAAGTTATGAAAGTTCAAAAATTCATCAAGCTGTTGGAAAGATTTGTCCACAAGGATCGAAACTTGTGTCACTAGGTTGCTTTAGTTTTCTGCAACTGAGAATTCAATCTGAAAAATTGAGAGACTTGGGAGGTTTGACCTGGTAACATTTATAGTAGAAATAAGCCACTTTGTAGAGTAGTTATTAAGTAAAGGAATTGTTGACACTTTGGATAGTTTTGTAATTATGACTTCTTTATTTTCATTCTGATAGATTATGGATACTTGACATCGAGTTCTGTCTATAAGAATAATATCTAGAAGTACATTTTTGTTGTTTATATTGGATAGTATTGTTGGTAACTGGTTTTTTATATTTAAGAATAGACTTGGATTCTGTTTCACTATGATTATTAAAGTCATGTACTATATAGTTGATATTAAGTGTTGTTATTGTTGTGATTATATTTATTGTATACGTGTTTGATATGTGTATTTACTGTTGTTGTTGTGTTAATATATTTGATATGTTGTACCAATAATATGTTTATTATTGACACATTTGTTTGTTTTATTATTTGTATAGTAGATGTGTCTATATTGTTAACATGTTGTGTTTTCTGTTGAATATGTTTTGATATGTTTGACATGTTGAGTACATGTGTTGTAATGTCGATTACTTGCTGAGGATAAGCTGAATTTGGTTTTTGTTTATTATTGTTAAGTCTTTTTTTTTGGATTTTCTTGGAAAAGTCTGGTGTCCCCTTGTTCTTGTCTGGTATCGAGGTTGCCTGATTTATCAGGTGAAATTTGACTGGTCAAGATCCTTCTAGTGTCTAGGGAGGTGCAGAATCTTGTACACAACTGGTTAGGAGCTAGAAGGATTGATGCTGACTTTTCTAAGAGCTTACCGTAAATTATAAAACTTGTGCTTTTCTCTTTCTTTTAAAATTATTGTCTCTTTGAAGAAAAGAGAATCAAGCAAAGTTGCTCTGTAAAGTAAATTTACCTTTCTGGGCAGTTGTAATGTTCTTTTAGTTAAGGTTTCTTGTATTGTTTATGGGTTTCTTGTATTAGAGGATTGTTTTTGTATAAAGGTGTTCTTAAAAGTACAAAAAAAGACAATTTTTAAAAAACTAATAGTTTTAAGGAAAAAGTTTTTTTTTAATTATAAATTATTTTATTATTATAATATAATATATTATTATTATTATTATTTTATATAAATATCATTTCTTTATTATTTTTTTTTTTAGTAGGTAAATATTGTTGCTTTATTATAATTGTAAAATTGAAAAATTTATATATAAAGAAAGTAACAATATCTTTTACATAACCAATTGATCAATGAGTTTAATACTAACTTGGCTATGATAAACTATCTAAGTTGCAAAAGAAAATAAATATTAAAACTAATACATTGTCAAAGATAATGCTGAGCAGCTATGAATATCTACTTAGATTTATATATAAAAAAACCATAAGAAGTAAAAAAGAAATAAAATACTAAACAAAAAAATAGATACAAAAAGGCTAATTGTAAAGCTAAAGATGCTCTAAATAAGCATGTTATGCTGGTAATTTCATTTAACTGAGGTATGGTATATATGTACCTATTACAAATGGTCAGGCTACTGTTCAAAGTATATAATAGTATTGATGATATATTTCTTTAATAATCAATTTGTTATAATAATTATGTTGTTGTTTTGTTGATATGACTAGTGATTGATTTGTTTGTTGATAGTATGATTGGTTTGTTTGTTGATAATGTAATTTTGTTTTGATTTTTATTGCTAAAAAAGGTTTTGTTTATGTTAATCAGCGTGTAATATTTTAGTAATACAGATTTGTTTAAATAATTAGTAGTGTTTGATTGGTTGGTTTTGAAATATTGATTAATTAATAGGAGTAAACTGATTGCAGTTTTTTGTGAAAATTTTTTTGAAAAAAAGTTTTGTGATTTTTGTGACATAGCAAATTATACCAGGCAATAGTAAAAAGTAAACAATGAATATATCGCTGGTTCTTCAAGTCAACAATATAAATATTTTTAATATATGGTTTGGTTTTTTGTTTGCAAAGAAAATCTTCAAAAAAAGAATATGGTTATTTAATAAGAAATGTGTATCTGTAAGAAGTGAAAATAGAAAGAACCTCAAAAAAGATTTATAAAAAAGTAATTGTCATAAGTAGGGCTCCTAATAATACTACTTCAATACTAGTTTGATACTTAAATTTACTATAAAAACATATGAGTAGGTTACAACCCATATATTAAATTTACTATAGATCGGTACTATTTCGATATCAGTTTGATACCAGTTCGGTACTTTTTTAGAACCCTAGTCATGGGTCTTTCCTTATGCAATCCAAAAAAAAGCAAGGTCCCCAAACTTGCTTTTCTTTGGCCAAAGGTCTTATTCCAATATATCAGTATACTTTTTTGGTTTCCTTAAGGTTTTTGTAGTAAAGGTAAAGAATGTGTGAAGGATTTTGGGAAGTTAAAAGGCAAGAAAAATATTTGTTTCTTTAATTTTGAAAGATAATTACTAAAAAAGGAAATTTTTAAGAAAAAAGTTGTGTACAGAAAGAAGTTTTTTTTTTATATTATTTCTTTATTTAATTTGTATAAAATTAAATATATATTGTAAAAGAAACAATATCTCTTATATATAATAGTATAACATATTAAATATTAGTTTGCTTATAGTAATTACTTAACTAATATTAAAAAAAAATTTTAAAACAATATATTTTGTCAAGTAGTTTCAAGCAGCTATAATTACTTATTTAGTATTGGATAAAAAATTTTTTTAATAATTAAATATTAATATAATAATGTATTTAGAAAAATTATATTCACTTTAAATATATAAATCTGTAATTATAATTACTAAATTAATAATAGTCAAAGTTTATATAATAATAAAAAAAAAGTTATTGAATAATTCTAATTTAGTAATGGTTTGGATAGTTGTTTTAATTAGAGTATTAATAAAATTTTTGTTCTATTTAATACTAGTAAGAGAAAAAATATTTGTTATAATATAATAAAATATTCAAATTTATTTGTAATATATGTGAGAGAAAATTTGTATTATATATAAACTAATATTATGATAATTACAAATTTTTCAAATCCAAATTACTTTTATTATAATTTTTTTATTTTTTTAATTATATGTCTTTTCTTAGGTATAATTAAAATTATACATGTGGTATAAATTATTTTGCTATTGACTCAATTCCCAAAATCCTCAAAAATAATTGCATTATGACTCAATTATTTATATGTTTTAATAGTAACTCAAATAATTGTGTCAAATAATTGCATCAATTACGTCAAAGATCTATGAATTTCAGCACTATGTATAATATATACCATGTTATATACAATATCAAATAAAGAAATAATATTTACCTATAAGGGAAAATCTTTTTTGAAAAAAAAAATCTATAGATCAATAGCATAATAAGTAATACCCCTAAGTCTTCAAATGTATATTTCTAGTTCAATATTCATAGAAAACAAATACAAAAATTTATTTGTATATAAGTTTACCAGGTTTTTTATATATGGAGTATCCAAATATTTAAATCCTAACCAAATCCAGTTAAACTGCATAAAAATGGAATTCCTAATCTTTCTGATAATTATGGACTAAAAATAGATTAAAGCAAAAAAGTTGCATAAGAAAAGGCTTCTAGTTTAATTTTTATAAAAGTTCATAAACTCTCCTAGTATAGTAGACTCTATAGTACAAAGAATATCCTAGCTAAGGATCCAAACGATTCTATTTAGAATTGAATTTAAATGATTTGATTTGATTTGATTCTATTCAATTCAATTCTATTATATTCTATTTGATTCTATTTGATTCAATTAATTTAATATATATACTATATATATATATTTTAAGGTAAATGTATTACAATGTACAACTTTATTAATATAGTTAAACATCAAGTTTTTTCTACATATGGAGTACAGAGAGTATCTTATTATACAATAAAATAAATTAATAAGCAAAAAATTTTTTTATTATACTAAATAAATATTTTATAATATGTTAAAGTATATTATATTAAAATTTCATGTGATTGTAATAATTTATTTGGAATAAGTTCAGTTCCAGGTGAAGGCAATTGGACCGTCTCAAAATGATATCTAGCACCATAACCTAATATGCGCTGTTTCCTATAAGAAGCCAAATTTACACATTGATTCAACAGTCGTTAGGATTGTAATACTAAAAAAGGTGTAGCAGTGTGATGATCGTCCAGCAGTATTACAATAATTGTTGTCAAGTTTGGTGCTTTCTTTTATTTCTCATGCATGGAGCACGCTTCCTTATCCCTTTAGTTCATGAGACTATAAAAGAAACAACCTGATTTTTCAATAGACCAAGCTAAAGCCACAAAGACTCCTTGTTGGATATGGCTAGTCCACAGCTAATCGTATTAGGATACGGTTCTTTGAGTTTCTATTTATCAGATGGTGGATAGGACTGGAAGGTGCACATCCTGGTATATTAGCACTCTACCTATACTATCAAGACCCTGGTGTTGATAATATAGGAAGAATGGAGGGCAATAAGCTGACTGGTAGGTAAGTCATAAGAACTTTTTCTAGGTAGTTTCATTAGGTAGATAGGTAATAGTCAATTTCCATAAACAAAAAAACACATGTATCATAAAATTTATATCTAATAAAACAAGGTGTATGCCAGTTGTCGGAAAAAAAAAAATAATTACTTGGAATTTATAATCAAAAACCTTCGTGCTATGAATTACGATTAAACTGAAATTACAAATTGAATGAAAATCTTTTTTTAAAAAAAAAACTTAAAGCTAAAAAATATATATATTTATATATATTTTTTTTTAAAAAAA
>CAJVPV010002714.1:0-12496 GCA_910591835.1 Acaulospora morrowiae
GACTAGAAGTAAAACGTGTTCTTGATTGCAAAAGTCCCATGATACCTTTACAACTAGTTCAAGCCATACCAATAGTCGCGACGAACCCGGAAATACAATGTTATAACGCCACTTGCCTATGTGTCGTTTCTTGAAACCGGTCGCTTCTCGAAACACGACTGACTCCTCGTTAGAATCAGAAGACATCATAGACTTGACAAAGGGGCTTCCGAGGGGTTTTCTTTAGCCTAAGAAAAGAAAGGGTAAAATAAGGTCTTTTCAAACAAGGAGTTTCTTAGGCGTAGAGAGGAAAAGTAAGTTGGATTATTTTGAAAACTCACCTATTTTATATGTTCTGACGCGTTAATTTGTGGGACACGCGTAGTATCAATCTTGCACGTGATAATTTGGAAAGTTCTAACTCTAATTTTAAAGTATAAAAAATAAAAAAATTTTTTACAATATATATCAATTTAAAAAATCGAATTTTACATTAGTTGTACTTTACATATATATGATTTCTAATCTATTTATTTATAATAAACTTATTTCTATTTACTTTTTTAAATAATTTTTTTTATATTAAAGAAATATACTTTCATAATACAGTCAACCCTCCATAAAAGAACCCTCCATAAAAGAACAACCTCTTATAAAGAACATTATTTTATGGGACCAATGCAATTATTAGTAAATTTCCCTTTATAAAAGAACAATCTATAAAGGAACAAGAACATATTTCTGAAGAACGTTTATATTACATGTACCTCCATATAAGAACATTGCATGCTGATTGGCTAGTGTAATCAGATGGTTAAGACGCATGTCACATGACCAATTTTAACCAACCCTTCGGGTCGGTCAAGCCACCTGAATCTTCCTTTAATAGTTTAAAATTTCGATCTGTTTCTTTAGTATTCTAAAAGTTTCCATCTAAATGCTGTCAAATATGACATTTGGCGAAGACAGGATACTGATGAAGTAAATCTTTATTATTTGTTGTGTATTAAATATCCTCGAGACGAGGATGAAAGCACCTGGCTTCAAGAATTGGAAAAGTTAAAGAAAGAGATTAAAGATGTGCGAATTATCGAGGAAGGCTGGTTCGAAGGAGTCTGGTAAATAATCATTATGTTATATGCTCATGTTTCTCATATTCTTCATTTATCGAAGTGTGGTATCCTCTTACGTTGTTTACTATTTTTCACATTTTCGGTCACTGGATAATTAGTCAGAGAACAGTTGGTTCGATACTCCCAAAAAACAACATAATCCCAAAATAAGGTACATCTGGAAATGATCAAATACATAAATGCATATAGGTCTTCCTTTTTTTTATTTCCTTAAACAAAGATTACCAATATTTACGGGTTTTTTGATCAAATATGTATTTAGAGTGAACATGTAACTGCAAGTCAACCGGAGACACCGGACGTTTAACAAACGGTTCCTCCACGACTTGTTCGGTTATTCCGTCGAGTCGTTATGTTAATAATCTATCAATGGAAATACCAAATCCGAAGCGGAGCCAAAGATCCAAAGAAGAACTTTGCCAAGATTAGCGTATCATTCTCAAGCAAAACCGGAATCTTCAAAGCGTCTTAGAGATGATGAGAGTGAACGCGAAAACATCAAGGAAGAAGTACTGAGCTTGAAACAAAAATTGGATCAGACGGAAGAAAAATACCCGAATTATAGTGGAAGTAACAAGAGATGTGCGGTTTGGGCAGGCATCGGTGCAGGCGTTGCAGTGATTAAACAGTACGGGTATTGGTGTGTCCGACATAGCAAGCAGTATCGGGGATCTAACTAACACAGTCAACTTCTGTAACAAAGCTTGTTGATGATGAACGCTAGCCGTGATACGATTCCGATAAGGTGAAAACTTTTCAAGTTCCGTTGCAAACAGTTAGCAAATGGTTTTAGTGATCTGACGAGCAAGGGTCTGGTTTTTTAGTGACCTGTTGAACAAGACCTTTATTTTGTAAAATTTAGGCGAAACAATGCGATTTCTCTCGATCATCACCATTTATTCAATGAATGGTGTTCGGTTTGTTCATTTTCATTGCTTTGCTTTAATTTTAAAATTTTCTATACACATTTTTGTATGTTTCATAGCATGATATTATCCAAATTATTACTAGATTTTTTGGAAGGGTTTACTTTTTTTTTCCGGTCAAACCCCACTCAACGATACAATGCTTTTGTCGCCGAATTTTGTATATAAAATCCAAAGAAAAATATTAAATAAAGGACAGAGAATTCATTCATTCAAGTCAAATACGTCTCTTTTGAGTTTTTATTGATAAACAAAAGTGACGGTTGTGCGAATTCTGTTCCCAGCTAGTGACAGAACGACACCACCTGCGGAGACACAAAAACCACATGATATGACTTCGATCGAAACGCAATTAAATAAAAAAGGAAGAGGAAACAAACACTTACGTGCCAAAAAAAGCCAGAATCCAGACGTCATCAACAGCTTATCACCAGTTACATCAAAACTTACTACAATCCACTCGGACAGGTAATCCTATGGGGAAAACAGAGGACCATTAAAAGAAAACTTGTACCAATAACACCTGTAACAAGAAAAATAGGTTTAAGAGATGTCCGAACTTTGAGATAGCGGCAACGGAAGGCGCAGAAAATGGACCACCAACCCGAAACCACGTATCCAATGATAATCACGCCTATATCAATGCATGTGCATAAATCAAAATTTGAATGGCACCAATGATATGTCATCCGCCGCATTCAAATCCGTTCTAAACTAGTCAATTGGAAGACTCTACAAGATCAGAGAAAAGCAGCAAAGTTAAGCCGATGACACGAATCCCCATGAAAACCGTGCTGGATCGACATCCCATTATAAATTCACCTACTCGACGAGCCTTGAGATTAAACACAAAAAAGATAAGATGATTGACATCGGCATTTGCTGACAAACCATCACAATCAATTCGCCTAATTGAAATCTTATGCCGGGAGAAAATGTAAGGGGTATAACCAATTTTAACCGGAGTATTATGAAATATCAACCTGTAATAACAAGATTAATGAATAATCGAGAAATAATATGTAATTTAGAATCGCTTACCTTTAATAGTCTAGAATTTTGATTTCTTTCATTATCAAAAACATGTATAAAATCTAAAGAAAAGTATTAAATAAAGGATGGAGAATTTGATCAAGTCAAATATATCTTTTTTTGTGTTTTTCATTGATAAACTAAGTGATAGTTGTGCAAATTCTGTTTCCAGCTAGCGAAGATTTGCCATTAGCCCGGCACACTAGCAACATTTTATTATTATTATTATATAATCGTTTAGAAAAATTAATCTAACTAGAAAAGGTATAAACAAAGCAATCAATTAAAATCTGGATCTCATTGTTCTTATAATTACATAACTTTTATTACATTACTTGTAATTTCTCGCAGGCTACACCCAACTTACGACTCTCTTAATGTCAGAACATTTACAAAAAAAACAAAAGCGAGCTACAGTCAATAATTCCCTCCGTAAAGAAATATGTGAATACGCGAAAAATCATCATGGCATAAAACATCATGATATTGTCACTTATTTTAATAATAAATATCCAGAACTTAATATTGCCTACCCAACTATTTCGAAGATAGTAAAAGATAGTGCAAAATGGTTGATGGTTGAGACTAATGAAATGTCTGTTCGACATAAAGCTGTAAAATTTCCATTGCTAGAACAAGCTTTAAGCTATTGGGTAGAACAAGTAACCACAGCTACTGTTGAGTTCAATGAACACTTAATTAAGGAAAAAGGAAAAGAATTTGCCAAGCTTCTCGGCATACATGAGAATGAGATGCAATTTTCAAATGGATGGATTCAAAAATTTAAAAAAAGAAATCAGCTTCGCACATATAGGCTTCATGGTGAAGCAGGTAGTGTGTCAATTGAATGTCTACCAGAAGCACGAAGAAAGTTAAAAGAAATTATTTCACAATTCAATCCTGATAATGTATATAATGCCGATGAAACGGGTTTATTTTTTCGTATGACACCAAATCAAACACTTGCAAAACATCGAAATGCCGGAAAAAAATTGGTATAGTATACATTATTAAGTTTTATATACATAAATAATATAATGTTTTAATTAACAAATTTTTATAGGATAAATCTCGCATTACAATTCTTCTTGCTATAAATTCGACCGGTTCACACAAATTACGACCTTTAGTAATTGGACATGCAAAAAATCCTAGATGCTTTAAAGGAATAAATATTTCAAACTTACCTGTTATCTACAAGTTTAATTCTAAAGCATGGATGCGTTCGGATATATGGAAATCATGGTTAAGTTATATTAATGAAGGATTTCGTATTCAAAATCGGCATATACTTCTTTTAGTTGATAATGTGACTTCTCATCAAATGGAATTAGGCGAAAATTCACTTGAATTAACTAATATTTCTTTATATTATCTTCCACCTAATACAACATCATATCTCCAACCCATGGATGCCGGCATTATCAAATCATTTAAAGCCAAATACAAACAATTATATTGTTAACATGTATTGCATCAATTCGAAAAAAATATTGATATCGAACAGTTAAGTATATGTTTTATATATTAATACAATATTATTATATAGTCTATAATATAATAATATAATCCGATTGTATTTTATTTTAGGAACAAATTAAATATAAAACAAGCAATCGATTATATCGCTCAATCATGGTTTGAAGTAACACCTATAACAGTACAAAACTGTTGGCGAAAAACAGATATTTGTTACAATATTCAAGAATCCGAAATTCAAGAACTTGAAATACCAATAATTATAGAAATACTTGATAAACTGCCAGCGAATACACAAACTCTTGTTCAAAATCTTAATGATTATATTATTGCAATAGATGAACCAATTGCAACTGAAGATATTCTTGAAGATAATGAAATTGTAGAAATGGTTTTAGCGAATGCAGAAATTGAAGCTGAAATAATTGAAGACTCTGAAGAGGAATTGGAAGAATCCCCTCCAACTTTAATTACAATTATTGAAGCATACGAAGCATTACAAAAAGTTATAAGATTTGAAGAACAGTTGGAAGAAGAAAACTTTAATATAGAAAAATTACAATTATTTAGAAAAAGGTTATATAATTATGAAAAAATGTATAAAAATTCAAAAAAACAAGTATCGCTTGACAAATATTTTGTTAATAATATTAGTATTTAATTAATTAATAAATATAAAATATATTATTTTAATTCTTTAAAAAAAATAAAATAAAATAAAATAAAATAAATAAATATAAAATATATAGTAATTGTTATATAATTTTAAATAACTCTATAAAGGAACACCTCTATAATAGAACATAATTTGACTGTCCCAATGATGTTCTTATATGGAGGGTTGACTGTATACAGTCCGGTGCAAAAAAAACCAGAATTATATATTTACTTATAATTCAATAATTAATTAATCAAATTATATAAAACTTTGTAAATAAGTTCTTTAATATCTTAACAATAAGTTTGTTATAAGTTATATATATAAATATAATAATATATTTTTTTTTAATTTTGATTTTTAATACAATAAAAGTTGGAAAAAAATTAATTCTCAATTTTTTTATATATGTTTTATAATAAAAAACTGTTCGGAAAATTATTAAAAATTTTAATTCTATTTAAATTTTAAATATTTTTATAATAAAAAATATATTTAAAATTAAAAAAAAAATTATTTCCATATTTTTAAATACTATAAATATCTTTATATAAAATTATTTCATTAATTAATTTAATAAAATTAATAATAATAATTTTTTAAAAAATACAATAGAGAAATATTTTTTTTTGTTACTTTTTTTAAAAAAACATTAATTTTATATTTAAAATTAACATTAAAGTTACGTAATATTAAAATTAACAAAAAATTATATGGTTTTTTTTATTTTTATATTAAAAACAAATTTAATAAGTTTTATAATATTTAAATAATTCTATATTAATTTATTAATAAAAATATAGGTTTAAAAAAATTCTGGTTTTTTTTGCATCGTACTATATAATATATTATATTAAATTTTTTATATAATATTATATTTTAATTATTTAATTAAATAATAATTATATGTAATTTAAATAAATAACAACAATAATTATTATTATTATTAAAAAAATACTTAATTAAATAAATCTAATTTCTTATATTTATATACAATATTATATTTAATTTTTTTATAAATAATAAAGTTTTTTTAAATCTTTAATAATCTTATTACAAATAACAAATAATAAATTTATATATACATGTATATATAGTTTGTTTAAAAAGTTTTTGAACAATTTTTAATTTATATTTATATTCATAATTTAATAATAACAATATAAAAAACAAATTTATTAATAATTAATTGATAATTAAAAAAAATTTTTTTAAAGTATTAATTTAATTAATTTATAATAAATGAACAAATAAATTATATATAATAGTTTTGATTTATTGATTTGTAAAAATCAAGTAAAAAATAATTTTAATTAATTTTTAATTAAATAAATTAATCCAAAATTTAATAAAAAATACTATATAAAAGTTTTAAAAGTTTATATTAAAATTAAAATTTAAAAATTTTTTAAAATTAATTTTATAAAACAAAAAAAAAAAAATAATTTTTATAAAATTAATTTATATAATATAAAAAACATTTTATAATTTTTTATTAGTTGAATAAATTTTTTTTATATAATTTTTTTAAAAAATTATTATATAGTAAAAAATTATTTTTCCAACTACAATTATATATATATATTTTTATATAAAAATTTTTTTTAGTTTAAAAATTATATTTTATAATAAATTTATTAATAAAGTATTAAAAAAATCACCAATCTTTTATTTTTTATATTCTAAAATATATATATATTTAAAGTTTTATATTAGATATATTAATATTTATTTATTTATTATGAAAAAAATATTTGTTTAAAGATTTTTTTGACAAACTTTATCTTATATTTTAATATTAGGTTTATAATATAAATTTGTATTTATTTATTAAATAAAAATAACAAGTTATGTTTTATATTAACAAATAATTATTTTTTAACTTTTTAAATTATTTATTATAAATTTTAATCAATTATTTACTGTATATAATTTTAATAATAGCTCAATTAATGATATCAAATAATGAGATGGATTGCATTAAGATTTATAAAAAAAAAATTTTTTTTTTAGTTAATGTAAATGTAAATTATAAAAAAATTTTCAATATTTTTATAAATATCAATGTTTATTATTAAAACATTATGATTAATTAATTATTTTTTTTTAAAAATAAAAAAAAAATGTTTAAAATATATTTGATAAATTTAAAAATTATTTTAAAATTAAAATATTACACAAGGAATGAGGTTTTCAATGCTAATAAAAAAATTTTTATTTTATTTTTTTTTCATAAAAAACATTAAGAATTATATTTTTTATCTCATTTGTTTTAGCAAAGAAATTCAATCGATTAAATCAAAACCAATGCAGTATATTGTGTGTATGGTCGAAGTTTCCAGTAATTCTTCATAAGTTTACATAAACCATTTCGTGTAATGTACGGCGTGTGGTTTTTAAATATTTTCAAAAGTGTATACAGTACATGTACAGTATATTGTATGTTTTTACCTGCAAAACAACATTTACACATATTATTCTGATTACATAAATCATTCATTAGCCACATAGATTTTTTACGCATTAAAATTAAAATTAAAATTATTATTATTTTTTTTTTTCGTTTCAAGGTTTAACGCATATTCAAGATCTCGTAATTTGTGCCATATAATAATGAAAGTATTATTTCCAGTGTATAGAATTGGTTGGTTATCAAGAGTGACTTTAACAATATGAACAAAAGAACCAACCGGGCTCGGCACGATAAATACCGAAGGTATTGTTTTTTTTTTTTTGATTTTTTTTGTTTGAAATTTGTATATGAATGTTTGTTGTTGGATAAGGAATCATTAAGAATTGAATGAGACAATCGATGTTGCCTCAACGGTCAGTAATAATGAAAAATGTGTCATTGATAAAACTTTTGAAAAAAATAGTATTGTGCATTAGTAGTTCCTCAAAGAGCATTATTATTTCGGCGTGGTTATTTCTGATTCGAGAATGGTAAAGTTGTGTACATGAAGATAGTTGAATACCGCACATAACAAGATTTCCAAAGGAATCCTTTCTATCTGGTGTAACCAAGTAGGTAGGTGTATTCTTATCAAACGGACACGCTTCCGTTTCACCAGTCGGTTTTATCATTGATTCCGTCCTTTGATTAAATGAATTTAAAAAGTGGACGCACCCGATTTAACTGGATAAGCACGAGATATGTGAATGTGCTGCAGTGAATCACAAGATTCCGAAACAAACATTTGCGTGCATTCGCCTATCCGGTTTTATGATGAGACAAGGTCCCGTGCGTGGGTGAATAGGTCTTATTTACATCATCTCGTTTCTTTCATTAGAAGAAAGTTTTTTTCGCTACAATCCTTGTTATGCGATATTATTATTTATTTTTTTTTTTTAAGGTTTCATAGGAAACAGCAACAATCGAAATCTTACGACCGCCTTCAAAATTTACCCCACAAGAAAAAAAAAAAAAAAAAAAAAAGAGATGTGCTACGAAGCGTCATCGCGATTGTGCGGCATTCATCGAAAAATTTTTCATACCGTTCTGCTTTTGTTTCTAAGTAAAGAAGCGAAGATCACAGTTTTAATGAATGCGAAAACGCCACATAAATATTTTACCCCACAAAAAAGCACGAAAAAAAAAAACTTGTTCGTGAACTGGTCATCCTTCGCACTCGTCAATTTGTTTATTATTAGGTGAGACAATCAAAACAATATATGATGGGCAACATTTTGTAGGTGGAATGATAACGGGATTCGTGTAACACGCAATTAGGTGATACGAGCGTGCGAGAGACGATATCAAAAACTGTTTTCGTTCCTATTACGTAATGAAATCTAGGTTTACTTTAGCGGTCCATTTTATAGCTGCAGGTTGTGTAATAATCGACCATTTACTATCTTGAAAATTTTCACACACATACACACGTACACGCCTTCTCGAAATCTATTATGCACAAAGGTTCTTTCTGATCTTTGTGCTGTATCGCTGGTCATCAGTCACCGGATTCAAGTTGTCCAACCGAACGCTCCTTTCAACGAAGGAATCGAACACATTATTCACTCTTCGAATTATCTCAGTAAGAATTCTGCCAGCAAAGTTTGGAACTAACCAATCGTGATCAAGAAGACTTGTGTGCACCGAGAAACAAAACTTGATCCAACTCTAGTTTGAAAAACCTTTCCCATTCGCGAGGAAACGTCAGATCCGAAGCCACTCATCTTCAAATTCTTGTTACAACCAACGATCATTATCATTATCGTGCGTGGTGTGATCACTAATCGGTGTGTCCATGCACCGATGAATGTGTTGCACGCATCACCGACATCGAGGAAGGAATCCGTAGGATACATTCGATGGGGTTACAACGTCTTCTTTAATAAACATTTGCTGAACACTCGAAAGAAAAAAAAACAAAGAGAATGAACAATACCTCAAAAAATTTTTTTTCTTGGGGAATCATTTTTAATCTCGTACAGTATGAGCTAATGATCATTTATTACATTCATATGTCCGTCTCTACGTACATACTTGTCCTTGATACGTATGCAGAAGCCAATCAATCAATCGATTTGACAGACGTGCAGAATCTTGTATCATAGAGATTCTGTCTCTCTAGAATTATTATTATTATTATTATTATTTATTTTATTATTATTATTTTTTTTTTAGGATCCTCGAGTTTGTAAAGAAAAAAAGGTGATTTGGCATGGAGTCATTGAAATTTTTTTTTTTTTTTTTTACTGCCTGCATGGTACGACGCTGTACGCGAGAATCAGCAGCACGTACACTACTTGCGCTGTTTGATTTGTGTAGGGGTCGGGTGTTCATCGCATGTAGCACATTCAGCATGACACGCTTGCACCAAACCATTTCGAACTTTATCCATTGGTCATTCTCACACCATGGGAATAATTTCAGAATGTCGATTTTCGACTGACCAAATGCTTGCTAAGCACGTGCGACGTACACTTTTTCAAGAACGAGCGAGCGTTGAACAAATTCGACATTTCCTGATGTCATCCAGAAGTATAAGGATCATAATAATAAGATTATTAATATCAATATTTTTTTGTGCACATTTTTTTGGACAAAAAAAAAATCCAAATCACATTTTTATTTTATTATTTGGAAATAAAAAAAAGTTGATTTCACTACACATCCGAATCGTGCCAAGCTTTTTTCTTTTGCAGAAAAAATTCTTGGCATCCGGAAATCTTATCATTGTAGTAGAAGTGAAAGGAAGGTAAAAGAGTTGGGCGTTATAGGTATTTTGTTACTAAAAGAAGTCCTTGTTTAAATGAGAACAAAATACTATTGAATTTTAAAGGTTAAAAAAAAAAAAAAAATAAAGAAAACTGAGAATTGAATAATAAATGTAGTGAGAAAATACAGTATTTACAAATTTTAAAGCAATTTCTCTCAAAATTGTCGCAATGTTATGTATAGTCTATTTTTTTTTTTGGAAGAAAAGAATAAAACGAATGGCTCGCCATGTTTGAAAAGACGAATCATCAAATATGCCACACAAATACCGCGCATCTGTGGACGATCGAACGAAAAAAACGAAAGAAATTTTTTTTTTTTGTTTTTTTTTTCTTTAGAAAAAAAAGGAGGGAAAAAAAAAAAAAAACAGAATAAAGATAAAAATAAAAATATTAAATGTTCATCGGGGCAATTATACCAATTTACGTATGTCGTTCTGATCGATCATTATATTTTACTCTGGATGGCGTGTTGTGAGCTGTGCAGATGACTGTGTAGACCATTACCACCATAATGTTGATTCTGATATTCATTGAAATTTATGGTGCGGCTACGAGCACGTTGTGGTGCTGGTAATGGTTTGATGGTGCCCTCTTGCTTCCCGATGTCGGCCATCGTCTGAAGGATTGGATCTTTGAGCAAGCGTTCAACAAAAGTATCCCGACGACGACGTTTTGAGGCTTGTTGTTGTGGGGACAGCATGTTAGGGCTCAGGGTGTTGGTTGACGACGAGATGGTGTTGGGTAGCGAAGATGAGAGCGGATAGGTGTGGACGCGAGAAATGTCGGGTCTTATTTGTGGAATTACAAACGCAGACATCTTCTTTTGTGTTTTGTGATAGCAATGAAAGCTAAGCAAACAGATAAATTCAAAGGCGAGCAGATGGAGTAATTTGTCGATATGGTGGAGAAAAGAAAAAATTTTTGTTTTTTGAAAAAGAAATTCGTGTGAGAAGAGAAGGAAATTTTTTGTTTATATATATATTGTTTACCAAATACACAAGGATACATAAAAAAAAAAAAAAATTAAATACAGCCAGAGCGACAACGAATATCGACTCTCACCCTCACACCCATTTAGTCTTTTTAGTAGTGAATAGATGCAGTCGGTGAAAAATCTATTTATTTATACAGTATTGTTGTTGTCAATCATTTATAATAAAGCAGTATATTATTTGACGATCATTTCGGGTTGTTTATGGTGGTGGTGGTAGTAGGTGCTACGCATAGATTAAATGTAAATATTTAAGAATAAATATATCATCAAGCGGTGAATGTGTACCCTTGCCAAGTCATTCACCGTATTACCTTTAACATTTTCAGACTCATTTTTAAGGTTTCGGTCAAAATCCCAAATCTCATACGAACGACAATACAAACATACGTACGTACGTTTGATACCATTTTTAAATACATGGGAAGAAATCTTTTTGCGGAACGGATAGATATCAATATAAGATGGCGTCCGTGTAACCATCTCAACTTTCAGTCGGCTGGAAAAAGGCGCGGTATTCTCATTGTCGCCATAGCCGTCGAATCATTTCGTGAGTAGGCGACAAAGGTGGATGATGAATTGTGAGAGCACGCACGACGTTATGTCCCGACGAACGGTTATGATGTGACCCTTCCTTCGTCTCTCTTCACTCACTCACTCACTCGCTCACCCATCCTCATCATGATAACGCGTCAACAGCTTTTAAACATGACGACAAGATTTCCCACCGGGAACCACCTGTCCACAACATAATTTCCATAAATGTTTAAAATTGAAAAAAAAGCGGCGCACAAGGAATTATATTGTATTCATCGGCATATTGTATGTGTGTACTTTTACCAGAAAAGCAACTCGTTTTTGCATTCGATATCCATAATATCAAGTATAGGTGTAGCAGCAATGGGTTAGCCTGGTACGTAATTTGTTCCCGCTGTAAAAAATTCATTTCTGAAGAAAGAAATGGTGACATCGATGTCGGTTTCTCGAAATCCTAACCTACGCACCCGCGTGATTTTCACGGTGTGCTGCAGAGAACGATGTAAAGTATTGTAGGGAAATTAAACCTTATGTGTGA
>CAJVPV010002715.1:0-12484 GCA_910591835.1 Acaulospora morrowiae
CCATAATCCAAGCATTCGGATTATCGTCACGCGAAGAGTGCACCGTTTTAGCGACAGACTCGCCGGTGACGACAACAGTATCAAAGAAAAAGATATATCAAAGACCACTTTTAGAATCAGATATGGCCACTATAAGTTTCCTGTACTACCTTTTGAATTGACCAATGCCCTTGCAACATTTATGACATTAATGAATGATATTTTCTGAAAGTATTGGATAATTTTGTCATCATGTACTTGGATAATATTCTGATCTACAGCAAAACCAAAAAAGACCACCTGTAATATCTGAAGACTGTTTTGATTACCCTGTGTCAACACTAATTATATGCCAAGACCAAGAAGTATGAATTGCTGTGCTTAAAAGTTGAATATACTGGATATTATATCTCTGCCAAAGAAATTACTATAAATCCCCAGAAGATCACTACTATTCAAAATTGGCTGGTACCTATCAATGTGTTAGAAGTTAGATTCTTTTTAGGATTAGCAAGTTATTATAGGAAGTTTGTTCAAGGATTTTCTGCTCTTGCCACTCCTTTTACCACCTTCCTGCATAAAAACAAAGAGTTTGCATGAAACATGCCTGAATAAGAAGCATTTGAGAAGCTTAAAGAAGCCCTCATCATGGCTCCGGTTTTGTTCTTGCCTAATTTAAACAAATTCTTCACCATTACCATAGATACCTTTGACTTTACCTTCAGAGCTATTCTGATACAAAACCATAGAAAAAAAGAACAATCAGTTGCATATGAATCCAGAAAGTTGTTGCCAGTTAAACAAAACTATTTTGTGCAAGAAAAGAAGTTGTTAGCTATAGTACATGCTATCAGACTCTAGCATATGTATTTGAAGGGACAATGTTTCATTGTTATTATCGATCATGCCTTCCTGGAATATATTAAAACCCAATCGAATTTGTTTAGATGATAAGCCAAATAGTTGAAAACCTTCCAAGCCAATAACTTTAAATTTGTATACTAATCAGGAAAAACCAATATTGTAGCAAACGCCTTTTTTAGACAGCCACACCTTGCCACTATTTCTACATTTGCTATCAAACTAATAAATAATGAGACTTTTGAAGAAGAATATACCAGTGACAAATATTTTTTCAAAATTTTAATCATTCTGAGAGACCCAACCCAAGTCATAGAGAAAGACAAAACTTATATCAAATACTTTAAATTGGATGCCGATTGCATCTACTTGAAGAAAGACTACCACCTAGTCATTTCCAAGAATAAAATATTGAGAAACCACATCCTTAGAGAACACAATGACATTGATATCACCAGACACCTGAGTATTGACAAGATTTTGGACACTATTATGAGAAGTTACTATTGGTCCAAGATAAGTAAAGACATATAAAAATATATATTAATATGTGATCTGTGTTAGCAAAACAAATCTAGCAATCAGCAACCTGCCAGACTATTACAACCCTGCCAATGCCAAACCACAAATGGAAAGAAGTCACCATGGATTTTATTATCCAACTACCTGTTATCAAGAAAGGATATGACATTATTATTGTGTTTATCAATAGTCTATTCAAAAGAGCCTACTTTTGTTTAATACATATTACTGCTACTGCACCAAAAGTTGTCAAGATCTTTTTCTCTGAAATTTTCAAGCACTATAGATTACCAAGAGCCATTGTGTCAGATAAAAATATTCGATTCACCGGCTATTTTTAGCAAATCCTGTTTTAACAACTGGATACAAAAACTGCCATATCAATAGCATTTCATTCCCAAACAGATGGACAAACAAAACATCTCAATAGAATCTTGAAAGAAACACTGTATATATATACTACCTACAAGCAAAACCAATGGGATAAGTACTTGCCTACTACCAAGTTTGCATACAACAATACCAAACAAGCATCAATTGATTTTATACCTTTCGAGTTAGATTGTGGACAACATCCCAAGACATTCCTGACACTTGTAACATCAACATTTGTATCAACTGCCCATGACTTCATGCATTATTGAAACATTATAATCAAGATCACCAAAGATATTCTGATGGAAACACAAGACCACCAAATAAAGTATGCCAATTAATACTGATGCCATCTGACATTTCAAGAAGGAGACCAAGTATTACTATCTTTATGAAACTTTAACAATCCTATGGACCAGAACCATTTCACCAAGAAGCTAACATCAAGATTTGCTAAATCTTACACTATTACCAAAGTTATCTCAAAAACTGCCTATAAGCTAAAGCTGCCTGCCACCTTAAAGATTTACTCTGTGTTCCATGTTTTACTACTTAAGTCATATAAACCATTACCAGAGGAATTCAAAAAATCAACACTATCACCAGTCACCTATATCTCTGCAATTATAATAGAAGAATATGAAATAGAGGCTATTCTGGACAAGCAAGTTGTCTGAAATAAGCTTCAATATCTCATCAAATGAACTGAATATCCATTGCACAATGTCACCTGGAAACCCCAAGAAAATCTGACCAATGCTTAAGAAAAACTCTAAGAATTTAAGTTGACAAGGATATCAAATTCTAAGGAGAGGAGAATATAACAATTCTGATTGTGACTGCACTACAGGACCTATATTGTGCTTTGAGAACTAGATGCCCCCAGAAGGTATCTGATCTACCCCTGATGACCTACAAGTTTGAGACATGTTTTCAAATGATTGTCAAATGCATGTATGGTGTGATTCTAATTTTTAATGATGTGACATGTCACCAAGTGCCACTAATTAAATTACTATAAGTTAATATAATTAAATTAGGAGTATAAGGTCATAGAGTGTGCATATCTTTTTCCTTTTATCTTTTTCTATTTACTTTTTCTCTTTTTATTTACTTTTTCGTTTCATTATGTTAATTAAGTACATATGTTTCCAGAGATTAAGTCCAATATAGATATATATATTTTTATTTATTTATTTATATATTTTTATATTATATAAAGCCAACATATATAAAAGGATGCTTTTTTGACCTTAATAAAGTTTCAATTCTATTGATGTTAAAATTATAATCACTTAAGTTTACTGTCTTTTTAAATCACTAATAATTTATTTAAGACTTTTACAGATACCAAGTCACAAGTAGTAACAAAGAATACAGTATCTTCTTCAAAAAATTAGGCAAAAGTATTAAATGGATTATCTGAATGTTCTAACCAATCCTAAAAGGTACATGCTTCAAATAATAACTGTCAAAATTTAGATTAGATTAGATAATTTAAAACTAGTAGTAGGATTTCTATTTCTTAAAAATTTCACCTAATGTGTGGATCCATCCTTGCGATGGATAAATCGGTATAACTGGGTAAGGCTATAAGTGGAAGTGCAAGTTAACTTAAATAAATCTTGTAGTCATATAATTGGATATAAATCACTCAATAAAAACCATGTGCTATTAGCACTCTTTATCTGAAAAAAAAAACTTTTGGATACCACTGTATATATTTATTTATTTTCTAATATTTGTAATAATTTAATATAATTTAATAAATATATTACATTAGTTTAATTACAAGTTATAATATATAATATAAGTGTATATAGATAATTTTTTTATTTTAATAAAAATAATAATGAACTAATATAAATTTACTATATGTTTTTAAAGTATTTTAAAATCAAACTTATATATAAAATGATTAAATCTTTTTATAACAACTTATAATTCTGTTATAAATAAAAATTCATTACCTTTTATATTAAGCTTTTTTTTACAAAAAACTAAATACAAAAAATTAATAAATTTTATATTTATATTTATTATAATGTATATTAATTTTTATTCATTAAACTATAAATTAAAATACATAAATCTATATTGATAAGTTGAAATCTTATATAATGGCTTTTAATCAGGTTTGTAGAAATTAGGGAGATACAGTAATTTCATTATAAAAATGCTTAATCTGAAGACTTACCAACAAATTTTATAGTAATAATTTAGATTTTTAGAAAAGAAGGCTTGACCTCATTAAGTAAATAGTTTACACTTAGGATAAATTACATGGGTTAAAATAACCCGTAGATTCTACCAGTCTCCGGATCCAAATCGACATCAAAGAAACATGGCCGCTAAATCGAACCACAAAGTAATAATATTAATATCGACATAATCAAAGACAGAAAATACCAAGATATATACTAACAGTAGGTAATCCAGGCATCGTTTGCATTTCGCCCAATAATGGGTACAGAAATCCAGCACCAACAGAAGCTCTAATATCACGGATCGGTACAATAAATCCCTTAGGAGCACCTTTGAGAGTTGGGTCATGCGAGAGAGATAAATGGGTTTTGGCCATGCATACCGGTAAATTTGCGAATCCCTAGATTACGAAAAAAATATAAGTTTTCATTTTCTCTCCTTTCTTATGCACATCGGGCTTGCGCATAACGTACCTGTTGAGTGTACAACTTCACCTTTTCCTTTGATAGTTCGCTTAACTCTATTCCATCAGCGCCATACATCTCCTTTGCAATAATCTCAATCTTCTCTACAATGGGTTTTTCGACGTCATATAAAAATTTGAATTCTCGTTTTTCTGTTTCGTCTTCCGTTGCTTTAATTATTGCTTTCCCTAACTCAACAGCTCCTGCCCCACCTAACTCCCAGTGGGAAGTCGGTACTGCATCGGTAGCCCCAGCCTCTATGGAAATCTTACGAATTAATGACAATTCTGATTCGGTATCGGCCCTAAATTTATCATAAGTAAATCTTAAAATCTTTTTTTTAAAAAAAAAAACGATTAATAATACATTCGCAATTACTCACGTAAATTTATTAATAGCAACTATAACCGGTAATCCATATTTTCTTGCGTTTTGGATATGTTTAACTAAGTTCTCGCATCCTTTTTCTAATAATTCGAGATTTTCACTGAAATATGCTTCATGTAACGGCTTTCCTGGTGTAACCTATAAAATAAAACGAGTAAAATGAGAAATTAATATTATATAAATTATGTGAGAAACACAAGAGGAATTAGCATTAGACTCACTGTCGGACCACCTCCGTGCATCTTTAAAGCTCTTACAGTAGACACTAACACGACAGCATCAGGTATCAGACCAGATATTCTACACTTGATGTTAAAAAACTTTTCCATTCCCATATCAGCGCCAAATCCAGACTCCGTCACCACGTATCCATACCTTCCACCTTCAATTACGTTACCTTCCCTATCACATTCTGCTCCCGCTAATTTCAAAGCGATCTTATCAGCCAATATTGAATTATTACCATGAGCAATGTTAGCAAACGGTCCTGCGTGGACAAACACCGGAGTTCCTTCTAATGTTTGCATAAGATTTGGATTTATTGCATCTTTCATTAGCACTGTTAATGCCCCTCCTACTCCAAGATCATCAGCTGTTATTGAATTTCCAGATCTATCAGTGGCTACCACCATTCTACCTAATCTTTCACGCATATCAGCCAATGATGTACTTAATGCAAGTACTGCCATACATTCGGATGCCGGGGAAATGTCAAATCCTGTTTGACGTGTTTGTCCTTTTTCCGTTTCACACTGACCAATCGTTATGCGGCGCAAAAATCGATCATTTGTGTCCATTATTCTCTGCCTACATTATAGCGAAGTTGTGAAATAGCAAGTGAGTTATATAAAATGACCTAATTCTAATAATATCAAATAAAAACAAACCATGTAATAGTGTTAGAGTCGATATTCAATCTAACAAATTTATTGACTTCCTCGGATGTCAAATCATCAGGATTGGTTTTATCAATCCCAAGTTTTTTTAAACGTTTCAGCATTACAGGCGCAAAGTTGCGAATTCCCTTTACAGGAGGACATAAGCGATTAAAAAGGGCCTATATAAATTAAAACGAAAGAAGATGAGATAAATATAATGATAACAAAGTTACTTGTTAGTAAATATTACCTTGTCAGATTGTGTATTTTCATGAAATATTCGTGTGTCAATCGCAGCCGCTTAAATATATATTGATAGGAAAGAATTCGAGATTGTTTTGCCAAGAACGTGCAATCCATTCATCACATTAAAACTTACCCAATAGATTATTAGCAGCAGTAACAGCATGCATATCGCCAGTTAAATGCAAATTAAATTCTTCCATCGGTATCACCTGGGAGTATCCACCTCCAGCTGCTCCGCCTTTTATGCCGAATATGGGGCCTTGAGATGGTTGTCTAATACACGCGAATGCGAGCTTTCCTAAATGAGCTCCTAAGGCCTGCGCAATACCAATAGTTGTAGTCGATTTTCCTTCTCCTAATGGAGTAGGAGTAATGCTAATCGTACAATGTTGGAATATAAGTATACTCGATGATCAAGAAAGTAATTTATGTAAATAGAATTCTACTAAGATTTGCAACATATACCTAGTAACAACAATGTATTTGCCATTCTTTCTTGATTTCAATCTTTCGAGCACCGAAAGATTAACCTTAGCCTTGTTATGCCCATATAACTCATACTAGAAAAAGATTTAAAGTAATAAATTAAATCTCGTTGCATTGACATAAATATATATTGATGCTGGTTAATAATACCTCGTTCGGTGCCAAACTTAATTCTTTAGCCAAAGACTTAATAGACTTGGGTTTTTGAGCTATTGATATATCAATATCACTTGGAACAGGAGATTGAAGTTTCAAAGGTAAAATGGAAATATTTCGTTCGCTGCTATCTTTAAGGTATCTCTTTGCACTTTCAAGTGTATTTTCCATTAACATTGCAACTGTCATTGGTCCAACTCCACCAGGAACTGGGGTTATATAGGATGCCACTTTAGATGCGGTTGAAAATTCTACATCACCTACCCATCTAATTCCAGATTTTTTAGTAAGGTCTACAAAAAATATCTATTAAAATTAGTAACAGGAAGTTGAAAAGCAAACTTATTATAAATACCTTCGATTGCATTCGTTCCAACATCAATAACCACAGCACCAGGTTTTATCCAGTCACCCTTGACATATTCCGCACATCCTATAGAAACGACTAAAATATCAGCCGTCTTGACCTGAAATTAAAAATAGATACATATTTTAATAACAAATGTTTATGTAAATAAATAAAAATAAAGAGCATATACAAACTATTTCTGGAAGGTTTTCGGTCTTGGAATGACATAGGGTAGCCGTGGCATTGTTTCGCGATAATAAAACAAAAATCGGGAAACCCTATTATTTGAAAGATATCAATAAAATTAATTTTTTATTAGAATGATTAGACGAAGGGATTTAATATTTACCACAATATCACTACGTCCAATTACAACGGCGCGTTTACCAGAAATTTCAACTCCTAGCATAATTTACAAAAAAAACTTAAGATTGTGTCGCAAATTAGTGAACATTAAGTTGATCGATTTTAAGAAAATACCAGTTCGTTTCAATAATTCAAGTATTCCTTTGGGGGTACAGGGTAAAAATAGAGGTCTCCCATTTCTTTTAGTCAAACTTCCAATATTATTTGCGTGAAATCTAGAACGACGAGGTAATATTACATCGACTTAAACCATGAATAAAAAATGTCGATTTTGATATTTTGAAGTCTCACCCGTCTACATCCTTTTTGGGGTTAATCGCTTCCGTAACACGTTTTTCATCAATATGGCCTGGCAATGGAAGTTGAACGAGTATTCCATGGATTAGTGGATTATCATTTAGATCACGAATCAATTTCAACAACTACGTTACAAGATTTAAAAATAATTAGAAAATGTCATTAAAAACAAATAGAAATGTCAATTAACGATAGTACCTCCTGTTGAGTGATGGAATCATTTTTCTTTTCTATGCTGAACTCTATTCCAGCCTAAAACGCCAGAAATTTGTCACATATTATTCATTAATCGTATCAATCAACTATATGTGAGAGAAACAAACATCTTTAGCAGCCTTCTCCTTTTGCTTTACGTAGATTGTGGAATCTTCTCTATTACCAACTTGAATAATTGCAAGATGGGGTTTAAAAATAGCGTACTTTCTCTTCAAATCGGTTATATCTTCTTGAATTTGGTCTCGAATGGACCTGCATTAAAATATGTTTAACGTCATTGAGCAAGAAAAAAAGGACGGTTTTTCGATTTCATTCACCGCCATATTATCATTAAAAGAATTATATATACTTTGCAATAGCCTTTCCGTCAATAGTTTTCGCCATGGTTATATTCAAAGTCGTAAAACGTTTTGCACAATCGACAAACCTCCAAAAAATCATAACACTTGATAATCATAATTCACTTAACCATAAAATTTCTCCGAAAACCAATCAAAATTCCCATAAGTCACCGATGTTTGCTGTTTTGAGACTAATTTGGTTTTTAATCTGGTTAGAATTATTTGTTTGTTAAATATGTTGTGACATGTAGTTAAATTTGTTTTATTTACAGTATTTAACCGTCATAAAAATTAAGACTTGTAAATTCTATTTTTAATGTTGGTAAATTTGTATATTGTAAATGATCTTAATGAATTCATAAATTTTGGTATAAACCAATTTTTTTTTGAAAAAAAAACAATAATTCAATCTATCAGAAAACTTTTATAATATATCAATAAACAATTTAAAAATAATTTATTTATATGAAATTTATATCGCTAATAAATTTTTTTAATTATTATATTATTGTTTATAAAAGATTACCATGTTTCGATCAAACATACGAAAATTTATTTTTCCAAACGAATCATAGATTTAAGGAGATCGAGTCCAGTTCATTAATAAAACATCGTTATACACAAATGATTGATTAAAAAAAATTTTTTTATTTACGAGTCATACATAAAACACTTAATGACATCTTAATCCGAGTTGAAGGTTGAAAAATTACCTTATGAAACTGAAAGCATAAGAATACTACAGAAGCGACCAAGAGTAGTACTGTAAGGCCAACTGCTATTGAAAAGGATGAATCCCATTCATAATTGTAATCAGAAGTCAGGAAACTTAAGGATGCAAAAATGGCATTAAATGCGCCTACATTGGCTTCAAATCTCGAAATTTTTGGATAAAGCGTTTATTGTGTTAATGATTTCAGATATTTCGGATCTTTTTCAAGAAAGCATCTCTCTGACCCTAATTTCATGTCATTCGATTTTTATAAATGTGAGGTATAGGCCTTCCGATTTGCAAGAAACCATGAAATTGTACAAATATTCAAACAGAGTGATGTGATATTAAAAAAAACTAAAAAGGAGAGAAATCCACAATTATTCGATATATTCTGTAGGATATGTTTCAAATCTGCTTTGAAGAATTGGATCAGGATAGCAAGAATTGCTTCACAACTTATCAGACATTCAGAAACTAATTCAATACAATTCATGGAAAAGACATCACATAAGATTCATCTTATCCTTCGATTATTTTAATATTATTCCAAGACTTATTTGGTTATCGACAGTTTAAATGCTTATGAAGTTCTTGTCAAGATTTTAATAATTCATGAAGCCTTGACATATACTGTATTATGTTCTCGAGTATGTCGCTACCTCGGATCAGAATTCGTGCAACGCTGAATATCCCTTCTGGGTTTACTTTCTAAGTCTATGCGTTCATGTTTTACACGAAATGATTATGTGCAAAGTACATACAGTAGCTAAAGTTTAAAATGGTAAGTTTAATTACCGTTACGTGATTAAATTTGCACATTCCAAAATAAACTTCTGAATCTACTGCATGCATAATTTGTAATAAATACAATATTATAATGGTCAATCTCTATACACAGTATTAACATAATCACATTCTTAATAAAAAATCTTTAGTGCTACATCTTAAATGAAAAACTTCAATGTACGAATGTCCTTATACACAATATGCTAAACAGTTGATATCTTATGATTTGAAAAGACTATTTTTTTAATCTATATCATCACTGTTAAAACTTCGTCTCTTAAACCATTAAAAGTAAATAGTATAAAATCTATTTCATTTAGATATTATCAAAAAATTAAGAACGTTCAAAAAATTACTAGCATGTGATGTAGTGCAAAAAAAAAAACCAAAACGAAAAGTACAAAAAAATTAGCCAAAATACAATAATGTCTCTCAAAGAGGTAAGTTTAATGCTCCCGATAATACGTGAAATACGTTTTAAAGGTTTTTAAAAGGCAAAGTACAAAAACCTCATAATAAATTTGAGGTGAATATCAAGGCTTTTGACAGATGGTTTCAATTCTTCTGGTAAGACATGTGATATGTTTCGGAAAACTTTCTAAAAGGTTAGATGAAATGTTCTTCGATAAGTAAAATAAGTATAGGAATCATTTGATAAGGTTTTAAATCAGGTATAAAAAAATTGAAGATAAAAAAAGAATACTTGAAATATTGATACATAAAACTAAAAAACAAATCATTTTTTAGAAAACTTATAAAACTTAAAAATATAATAAGCTTGCTTATATTAATACTAAAGTTTTGAAATATATGATTGTAACAACTTGTTTAAAAAAAATACAAATTGTTAATAACAATAAATTAGATTATTATAAGAAAGATCTTATCTTAATGATAATAAATTTTATTTAATCAAATAAGAAATTGAAATTGAAATAACAAGTATTTTTAAATTGTCTATATTTTATTTAGAAAATACTCTTTATTGCTAATTAGAAAATAAATTATAAGATATTATAATATTAATAATAGAGAATATAATTTGTAGTTTATCTTAAAATCTAATTAAAAAAACAATAATAACTATAAAAAAATAGAAAAAAATATATTAAATATATTATCAATACAAACAATCATTAACAGATTTATATACTTTATAAATATTTAAAAATAATCATCAATTATAAATTTAACAAATATAAAAATTTTTAAGTATTTTATAGTTTTAATAAATTTTTTTAATAATATTAATAAAATTTGTATTTAAAAATAAAAATATTTAATAAAATATTTTCTTAAAATTTAAGTAAATTTATTTCAATTAAAATAAATAAAAATAATTTAATTTAAATAAATTATATATATAAACAAATTATATTGTTATATTTGATTTTTATCCAAGATTATCATTACTCTTATCCAATTTTACTAACATTTACCCTTGAAATATTGCTTATTCTAGAATAATTCTTGTATTACCATTCTTGTTAATGTTTAGCACTGTGTTTTTCATACTATTGTTGCTCTAAAATATTTTTTATTTTATTTAGTTATTTTTATTCTTTTATCTTTGCCAAAGCATTTGTTTTTATACTAATACATATAAATAACTATTCTGATAAATATAACACTTCTTTTATATCTTTATTATTTCTTATAATTCATAATTATCATATACAAAAATATTATATCTTAAATGTATATATAAAGTCTCCAATTTTATCTAGAAATTGATAAGCTTAAACTTATATTTTATCAAATAAATATCTTGACCTTTATAAAACAAAGCATTATTACCTTTTTTGCATAATCCTATATATGTTAGAACTGTACTAATTTGTACACCTTTAGGAACTTTAGCATACTATATTAGCTTCTAAAATAAAATCTTTCTTTAATTTAAAAAAAAAACAAAATTAATACAAAAGAAAAGAAAAAAAGTATTAAATTACTTTTTTACAAAACAAATATATTATTATTTTGTTCTTTTTAACTTGAACTGATTATATTATTGAATTTCATGTTATACAAAATGGATATATACTGTATATTGCTGAAATTTATAAATTCTTGTTACAATTTATATAATTATTTGATGCAATTAATTAAATTACTATTAAAACATATAAATAATTAAGTTATAATACAATTATTTTTGAGAATTTTGAGAATTAAGTTAATAACAAATAATTTCTATCATATACTGTATATAAAGATAAAAAAAATAAAGATTATTAGTTTTATTTACATTTCTTACTACTTGTTAATCAATTAATTCAAAATTTCAACTAATTATTATTTAGGATTCTAATATAATAAAAAATTTAAGATTAAATTAAAATAGACAAAATTCTTTAAAAAAATTAAAAAAAGTTTGTTTACTCAAAAAAAAAAAAACTTAAAAAAAATAATTTGAAGTTTCAAAAGTCAAGTTTATATTTTTTAGAATCTTGAATTTCTGAAAGAAAAATAAAAATAATATTTTTTTTAACAAGTTTTATTTTTAACAAAGTATTCTTACTATTAACTTTATAGATGGTTTTTTTTTTATATTTACGTGCTAAAATATAAAATATTTATTTTAAAGAAAAAAAAAACAAATAAAAGTTAAAGCCTTTAAATGTTAATATTGTTAAGAAAAGTATATAAACTTTATTATAAAAAAATATATAATTTTTTAAAACATTGGTTTTGAAGATTGACAAAAAAATTAATAGAAAAAGTTATCTTTATTTTAAATATTTTTTATATTATAATTGACATATACAGTAGTATGCAAAAAAAAAACCAGAATTTTTTTTAACACATATTTTTATTAATAAATTAATATAAAATTATTTAAATGTTATGAAACT
>CAJVPV010002716.1:0-12481 GCA_910591835.1 Acaulospora morrowiae
CTAAACAATAACAAGAATAGTAATACAAGAATTATTCTAGAATGGGTAACATTTCAAGGGTAAATGCTAGTAAAAATCGAACAAGGGGTAGTGATGATCTTGGGCAAAGATCAAGTGTAACACTAGTTATATAATTAAGGATACCTATTTAGTATGTCACTCTAATAGTTCTATTCTGTTTGAATATATTGATAAATATAATTTTTTGATTAACCAGACTACTGTCCAAAGTATATAGTAGTGATGATGACATGTCTTTTTGATAGCTGATAGTATATGATAGTAGTAGTTGATTAATTGGATAGTTGTTTGAATATAAGGTAATAAAACTAATTATATAATTAAGGAATATAAATAAGAATCCTAATAATTCTCTTCAATTCTATATTTGATTTTCAAGTTTATATTAAATTTAATAATTAGGATATATTACATCATCATTTTTAATAGTATTTTGAATTTTATGCAATTTCCTGCAATTCTGTTTGATTTCAATTTTTGAAACTATAAGTGTAAGATAAGTTAATTGATAGTAATAGAGATATTGATATAATGGATCCTAAACAAATGAGTTATTCCTAGGCTGCTATCTATATAAATAAAAGTAATAATAAGGTTTTTAGATATAAGTTTAGGTGTAGTAATTGTTGATTTGCAAAATTAGAGCTGTGTTGTTATTTTTTAATTGATAATTGATAAAATATGCTTGTTGTTTTGGTGTTTATTAATATAAGAAGGTCATATGATTAAACAGATTTCTATTTTTAATATTGTTTATATTAATTTTTGACAGATATAATAAATATATTTGAATATTTGATAATATGTAATTGGTTGAAAATAGAATATTGATCAGTTGCCAGAAGCAAATTAATTACAGTTTTTTGAAAAAAAATTTTTGAACAAGAATTTTTGATTTTTTTGTAATACAGTAAAATATATTGAGTAATAGTAGAAATTGTTTTTTATATATACCAGTAATTCTCCAGACCAGTGATATAAACAAAGTTAAAGTAAAAATTGTGTTTTGAAATAAAATAGAGTTTTTCAAGTCAAGAATATAAATATTTAAAAGTATTTGTATATTAATAAAAAGTGTTTTAATAAGAAATAAAAATGAAAAAAACCCTAAGAAAAACTTATAAAAAAGTAACTGCCACAAGCCTTTTCTCATGCAATTAAAAAAAAAGCAAGTTTTCCAAGCTTGTTTACTTTTGATCAAAGGTCTCATCTCAATGCATCAGTATGTTTCTTTAGTTCTTTAAGATTTTTAGTAGTAAAAGTTAAAAAAATATAGAGGATTTGTAAATATTAGAAAGTGAAAGAAATATTTTTTTCTCTAATTTTAAAAGATTGCTATAAAAGAAAATTTTTAAAAAAAATATTAGGTCTCTAAAATTTATAAAATATTATTTATAATATTTAAATAATATAATTAAAATTATTTTATAATAAAATTACAATTTTATAATTTTATACATTTTTATTTAGTAATTTTATATATTAAGTTTATTTTAAATTATTTTTATTATTTAGTTTTTATAATTTTTTTAAAATTAATTTTTTATAAAATCTTTTTAATTTTATAAAATTATGTCAAGATTAAAAAATTTTCTTAAATATACTTTATTATTATTATTATTATTTTTTTAATAGTGGAACGTGTGTACAGCATGTGATCTTTATTGATACATTTAATATCCAGACAGACATCAAGTGTCTCTACAAATTAACTGGAAAATCAGTTGATACATAAATACCCATTATATTTCTATAGTTAATCTGTAGATTAACATTGCCTAGTATCTATATTACTATAAGACTAGCTACGCTAACCACTATTATCCAACTATGCGAATATTTAAACACCAAAAAACATACTTTATTATTATATTTATAAATATATACAGTATATTATAGATAAGGTTTATATTAATTAATTAAAATAATAAAAAAAATTTCTTTTTTTGGGTGCAAAGGTGCTAGTAGTACATGATTTTTTATTGAGTGATTTATGTCCAATTACATGATTACAAGGTCTATTTAAGTTAACCTGTCCCTTCACCTATAGCCTTACCCAGTTATATGAGTTTACTATTATGAAGATGAGCCCATACATCCGGGTGGAATCTTTAGAAGATAGAAATGTTACTACTAACTTATAAACTATCTAACCTAATCTAGAGCCTGGCAGTTGTCATTGAAAGCATATACCTTTCAGGGTTGATTAAAATATCCAGATAACCCATTCAATACTTTTCACTTAAGGCCTTAGAGAAGGTATTATACTCATTGTCACCACCTGCAGCTTCTGTTTGTACAATGAATCATCCAATTTTCTTTTAAGCAAGCATGAATTGGGATAGCCTCAAGATAGGATTTTTTTGTGCTATGAAGTCTGTCATGCCAATTGGAGTTGTGGGCTTATACCAGAGTTAGACCAGAAGTCTTACCTTGTGCAACCTTTCCTGCTTCGACCTGTTTTCAACCTATGATTATCAGAAAGATCAGAGGTTCCATTTTCATGCAGCCTAGCTTTAATTGGATACAACATGTATTGGAAGCTGGTCAACCAATCATGAAGATAATAAATTTTTGTAATCAGGTGAGTTTGAATTTTAGATCTTCTTCTGATAATCTATAGAGCATTATCACTATACTATAGACCCATAAATCTCAATAAAAATTTTTTTCCAAAAGCAAGTATCTTATATTATATATATATATATTTATTGTTAAGATGAGACATGTCTTATAATCTTTATTAATATATAATAATTATTATTATATGATTAATTTTAAGTATAAGATATATGGATAAAGTTAAACTATATACATATTAGTCTGTTATTTATTGTAATAGATATATTTCTAATAAAAAAATTCTTAAGCAGAAAAAAAATTAAGAAAGAAACTATCTATATATAAGAATGAAATAAATTATATAAAAAAATTTGAGAGACAAAATTGCTATAATGTAAATGAAATAGTGTAAAGATGTTGTAGGTTGAAAATTGAAGGTTTTTTAATATGAAGTTAATATATATATTAATTTAAAGTTAAGGTTAATTGCTTCTCAAAAGTCATATATAGTTGAAAGAATTAAGAATGAAAGTTATTAAAATAGTAATTATATATGTTGTGTTTTGAATAAAATTATCTTTTGTATTAACAATTCCTTATGCAAAGCATAAATTAAATGTATTTATTTAGATCAAAGCTTCCTTTTCAATAGCTAAGTGTAACTTTAATAACAGAAGATAAGTATTGGCTTAAGCTGCCAAATTATAGAATATAACTCTCTAATATTTTACTTTTACTTATAACAAAAGTATTTTACTTTTATCCATATTGGCTAAGCTTAGACTATCTTTTTTTTTAATAGTAATATTATTGCTTGTGAATCATAACTCCATTGTTAATGATAATTATAAAAAGTTAAGTAGTTTATAAATTAGTAGTAGTAAGTTAAATACAAAGCCTGCTTTAATCTTGTTATATTTTTTTGATACTTGTTTAGTTGAAGATTACTGAAACCTATACAGGATACAGTCATATACTCTTTTAATTCAGTATATTGTCAATTAATTGTAATTATTGTTATTGTTATTGTTGTTATTGTTATTGTTGGTGTGTGGATATTTTGTTAAAGAAACTAATTAAAGACAAGTTTAAACAAGTTTGATTTTATTGTTAAAGAAGCAAAGGAATTTAATTATTTGTTTATTGTGTGTTGATCTTTTAATGAAATAAAACTGAATATGATTTTTGGATTAAGAAAAAATTTTTGAAATGGTAATAGAATAAGGAAGTAAGATATTGAACTCAATAGAGAAGTCTGCTCCAAGATCAAGCTTCTTTTAAGCTCCAGCCTTTTCATTGCATATTTGAGATACATCAATATTTTCAATCTCAATCCATATCTCTTAACACAAATCGTGAAGTATAGTTGTAACTTTTTTTGTCATCTTAAAGAAAGCAACAAACTAGACTATCATAATCTACTTCAAAGAAGTAGGAAAATGTTTCGAAACAACCTTTCAGAACTCTCCTTATCACCAAATCTAATCCTTGCACAAATAAAAGTTAAAATCCCTCACCGAATTCCTATCCTTGACAGAAGCACTATAGCAAATGTTGCAGGCTCTCTTCACTCTTTCTACAGGTTTAATCTCCTGTCAAATTTATATTTCATCTCACTCCCAGACCTCTCCAACCACTCTCAAAACCTATCCAAAGAAGTCACCTACCTATTTCCAGTCAGAAGAAGAAAAGACCTACAAAACTTGGGAAATATAATCAAAAAACTTAAGAAACTCTTTATTGTTTTTCTCAAAGTCTTCTCATCTTACTTTGACCTTTCACCTCCCAAGAGTCCCCTTCCCCCTTCTCCTGATTTGCTAGATTCAGAGTTTGTCTCCTTTTTCCTACTCAATACTAGCAAGACTGACATCAAAGAAATTGTTAAAAAACTAAGAACAAAATATTTCTTTGAATGTCTTTCTACCAACTTCTTCAAATCCAAAAGACTTCTTCCATTATGGCCATCCATCATTGACGAATATCAGTCCAAACTAGAAATTGAAATTTCTACTACAAATTCCTACGATACCTAATTTTTAATTAGAAATCTGAGATTAGAATATTGATTCTCACTTTTATTAGGATCCCTATAAGTATCTCCTGAAATTGTCCAAACCAACAAACCAAGACTTCCGCAAAAACTAGAGGACATCAATACAGATCTCAACATTGTTCAACTATCTCACAATGACAAACAATTGAAGAAAAAAATTGGAATTCTCCATAGCTATTACAAGTTCTCAAGAATTCCTGAAAAATGATTCACTAATCCATGAGTTCCACTGTCAGAAGACTTCAACAAAATCAACAAAATTCTATCAAATAACAATTTGATGACACTCAAATTTTCCCTTATCGACAATGACGCTCTCTCAACAACAATCTGTCAACTTCATCAAACATTTTTCTTCAGCAGACTTCCAGAATCCCTAGTCATTAAAGAGATACTCTCTGAACTGGAGTTTGATCTTATATCATTTCTAGGATAACAAATATGAGTAACAATCTCAATACAAATTACAATCAAATATTACCAAATTAACTCAATCAAAACAACATACCTTTAACCAATCCCAATATTACCAATAACATCAAAAACCTAATCACCTTCACAACCATTAATACTAGAGATCTCAATGACCCAATCAAACTCAAAACCTTAATCAACATAGTAAACAACAGATCTATTCTAGTATATACTGAAACTAAACTCAAAAAAGATGACCACTACCCAAGTAACATCAATGGAAAATCAATTATTCATGGCAACTCAAACATCACAAAAAGTGACACCATGCTAATTATTAGCAAAGACTTCTCACCATATGTGCTTAAAATATGTGACATATTTGAGTACTGCTTATCAATCATCTTGAAATTTAAAGGAAAGGTAAATATACTCTTGACAGTAGTTTATTTTCCACATGAAAGAAAGGAAAGAGATCCAGCCCTAAAGCAAGTACACCTAACTACCAAATTAGCCACACATCACAAACTCTATCATATAATTCTAGGAGATTTCAACACTTATCCAAAAAACAGTCCATCCATTAGGACTAAAACTACTTCACACAAACAATTAATATACAAACATCTTATCAACTACATTGATGTTGGACAGCAGTATGATAGCAAAACATATACACACTTTACTGCCACTAGTGCCTCATGTATAGATCAAGCCTGGATTTCAAGAAATCTTGTTCCCAAAGTAGTATGGTATGAGGTACAAGAAATTGACACCATTCTAACAAATTATTGAGCTGTCTCAATAAAACTTGATTACTTTGAATTCAAACATATCAAACCTACCTTTAAATTTGATCTTAACAAAACTTCAAAAAAAGATATCCAAGATTTTACCAAAGAGTTAGACTATTGGACCAGCCTGTTGACTTTACCCAATTGGGATAGCTTTTATAACATCTGCCCCAATATCCTTAACAAACATATCAAAAAATCCAAAGTCAACTATACACAAAAAGATTATCGTATCAATGCAGAGAAAAAATTAAAAAAACAAATCAAAAAAATCAATAAAGTTATGATACTATTCAAGAACAGACACTCATTTCTGTCTTTTTAAGATCAGAAATTATCAGCTCTTTATGAAACCTCCAACCACAGTTCTAACATCTCAATTAAAGGCCTTCAGAAACTAAAAAAACTCTTAATCAAGGAAGCCTTACTTCAAACCTAGCAAGAATCAATCGAGAAATTTTGTCTAAATTTGAAAAACATGGAAAATTTTTATAGCAAACCTAAGAGCTATATCAAAAAAGCACTTGGTATAATTAAACCAAAAATCGACCTTCTCAAGTTATACAACTCTAATAATCAACTAGTAGCTTACCCTGATCTTATTTAAGAAACCATTAACAAGTACTTCAAAAACATTCTTAGATCTCGAAACTTCAATCTTGCAGACTTTTCAGACTAGGAAAAAATCTATTTCTCAAAACAATCAATCAAGAAATCTATAAAGATCTCCTAGACCCCTTTAATTCTCCAATTATCAAAGAAGCCATCTATAAACTATCCAAAAACAAGGCCCTTGGCAAATTAGAAATTAGCTATGACATTATTAAACTTATAGGAGATAAAGCTATCATTCATATGGCCACTATTTTTAATCACATCCTGTATTCTTTCTGTATTCCCAAATAATGGAAACAAACCATTATCATTTTGAGTCACAAATTGTTAGACACCAGATTCATATCTCTCATTGACTCCACTAGGAAAGTGTTTACCAGATTGGTTAACAAAAAATTAATCAAAATCCTCAAAGAAAATAATATTCTATTTGAATTCAACTATGCTGGCCTTCCTGAACAAAGCACTATGGAGCCATTAGCAATTGTTAACTCAGTTCTTCAAGCAGAAAATATCAACAACAAAGAGTTCTGGTTTGTATCTCTCAACATAGCCAAAGCATTTGACTCAGCCACTATCCCAGCGATCCAAAAATCCCTGAAAAGAATCAACTGTTCTAGACAAGTCATCAATCTTTTTATTAATATTTTAACCAATAGAGAGGTTTCTATTAATTTATTATTCGGTCCAACCAACTCATTCGTCATCAATAATGGAGTAGAACAAGGTGAAATGTTATCTCCAATTACATGGATTATTTTTTATGATCTACTAGTCACCAAACTATTTCAATACTGTTCAGTCCAAAGCTACTACACTCCCAATACTCTAGCATATATGTATGATCTCACTCTCATTGCAGACTCCAGACAGAAGTTGGAAAAGCTTCTTACAATATCTAATTAGTTCTTCACAATAAACAGTATCATATGCAACAAGAATAAAACCAAGATCATCAACAATATCAAAGTCAAATACAGCTTTCCAGACTCCATCAGATTTGACAATTACCAGATTCGAAATCTTAAACCATATGAAAGTATCAAATACCTCAGAACTTTAATCTCACCAAGAAACCTATACAGATCCAACAGAAAAGCATTTATTCAAATAGTATCACAAATCATTGAAAAACTTTCTAAATGCAAGTGGAAAGAAGAAATCAAGTAACAAATTAATAATTGGGTTGTCATGAGAAAATTCAAATATTTCTTATTTTCTTCTTTTCTCAATAAGTCAATTCTCAAACTTCTACAAACAAAAATTAACAAGCTAATTAAGTCAGCTTACAGAATCTTCTTCAAGTACTTCAATACAATCTTAACAAGCTGTGGTGATCTCAATTTGGCAGTATTAGAAGAAAGACAAAAGACCACATTAATAGGCAACCTAATTTATAAACTTTCTATTCTCGCCATTAGAAAATACACACTACAAGAAATTCAATTCATCCAAACAAAAGAAACAATTTGGTTTTGTCTAATTTGTAATCCAGAGAAGTTCAATCCAGATAGCTGGATCCTCTATGCAGTGAAATTGACCAAAGATCTTAAAATTCAAATCTGTCTTATAGAATGTCTATTCCATCTTAACAATGCCAAAAACTCGATTGGTCTTTTGTTCTCCACCCTCCAACTCCAACTCAAAAAGATAGCAATTAGCATAACAAATGCTTTTAACATAAAATTCATTAATCAACTACTAAAATTCCAAAGCTCCATCAAACTTATATGACCACAGCTTGCTACTTATATAGGCATAGTCTATTTCAGTTTAGAGCCTAACTGGTTCAAAATATTCACAAATATCAGAAATCTAAGAGGATTTCATAGTTCAATACCAAATTCCAAGTCAACATTTTGGCTTATTCATAATATCAACACAATAGTATAAACTCACAAAAGACATCAAGCAATACAAGAAAATACTCCACTTAAGGGGAAGCACTTTACAATAAATCCTGACAATACCTTGATTAGATGTTTAGGCTGTTCAGCTGGTTTGCTTTTCCAAAGATTCTGTTGGCTAGAGTTCACAAGTACAGTGGCTTCAACATCATGGATTCAAACTAATTTATTTAGCAATCAAAGATACTGTCTACTTAGTATAATAGATGAAATCTCTATCTCATCACAAAACAATGAACTTATCCTACAAGAAGTCAATATCTCCACCACTTCTTCTTTACAAACTCTTTTACAAGAACTTAACTTACAGCAACATACTCATATATAGCTTTACAAAAATAATCTAATTATAAATAATACCAAAGTCAAATTACTAAATCCCTGCTTATCACCAGGCAACATTCTACTTGCAATATTTGATATTGTTTAATGGAGTCAGCAATGCAATATTATTGAAATCAGAAGCAACAAAAAAATTCTTCAATCAATTTCTGAATACTCTAGAAGAATGGTAAAGATCAACTTCTCAGCATTAATCCAAAGAATAATTTACCAAATACAACAAAAATCAATATAGATAATATATACCAAGCTTAAATCCAAACTATCGTCATCCAGATCCTTTCAGTAGAACAATTCTCTACCACACTTTTCAGAAAACCTACTAATCAACAACACATGCCTTAGCAGTAGTGTTAGGTGATGCAAAAAAATTTTTAATATTATCAGGAACTATATAATATGTGAAAGTTCTTCTATTACTCAAACTTTTGAATGGAAGCATACTTCATATGGTTTAAAAGTTATCATCAAATCCAATAAAAATATCAAAAAACTATATAATAATAGCTACAGCAACATAATTATATTCAAAATCAAACTACTCTTAGGCATTCAGCCCATTTACAAAACTCTTCACCAGTTATATCCTGATTAGTACCCAGATACTTGATGCCCAAGGTGTAAACTTCGTACTGAAGACATCCATCATATCTTCAAATACCCTAAGACCTCCATTGAAACTAACCAAATAGTTAAAAACATCAACCAAATTCTTCATCCAAACAGCAACTAAACACCAATTTCAGATATATGGCAAATAGTCGAATTATCCTGTAACTTTATAGATAAAATCTTTTTTTTAACAGATTTCTTCAATTGGGTTGAGGCAGCTAATGAAGTTATAATCCAGTTATACAACCTTATTTGAAAACCATGCTGCTTCACAGCCAACATGTTACTATCTACTGGAATTAAATAGAACTTCAACAAACCTTTCACACCATTTCACTTCTCTAAACCATCTAACAATCATGATTCTATAGCTGAAACCCAACCAACCATTATCTCTCCTGAAGAAATTATAATCGACTTACCTAACATAGTTGCTAATATATTTATCCAATGTAAATATAATTATCCTAAATGTATTCAGAAATTAATATTATTATTACTCGACACCTTTTCCCTTAATACTGAGTAGGTATTCATAGCTGCTCAGTACCATTTAACAAGATATATTGTTTTAAATTTTCTTTTAATATTAGTCAAATGGTTACTATAAGCAAGTTAGCATTTAACTCATTGTACTTGCATATGAGAGATGTTGTTTTTTTCATGATATATATACTGCTATATACAAATCAAATAAAGAAATAATGTTTATCTACAAAAAAAAAAATAATAATAATATGCAAATTTTTTTCAAGTGTTTTTTATTTTGTTTATCAATAGGATTTCTAATAATATTATTTTAATATCAAGTTAGTATTGAATTTACTATAAGTTTAATATAGTAAATCACAACCTGTATATTAAATTTATTATAAGTTGATATTAAGTCAGTACTATTTTAATATCCAGTTTAAAACTCTAATTAATATTGTAATTGTTATATAATATTTTAAAGAATAGTATTATTGATTGTTAGTTTGAATTTTTTTTTTAATCTTTTTAACTTGTTCTATTGTTTTAATATTAAATTATTGTTATTAGCTTTTATTTTTTTTAAAGATATATCTTATATATTTTGTAAAATTTGTTATAAAAAAATTAAGATAAAATAATTTGTAATATTTTTATTGAAAAATCAGTGAATATTGTTTAAAATAATATTTAATAAGATTTATATATAGTTTATTTTATTGTGAAAAGCTTTTTTAATTCAGGTTATAGATAGAAGTTCTATTTTTTAGACTTTATAAATGTTTATAAAAGTTCAGTTATTAAGAAAGTTAAATATTTTTGTTTTTAGTTATTTGCAAGTTTGTTGTTAAATAGTTTATCAATAATTGAATTGCTAGTAATATTGAAATCTTCTATAAGAATTATTTGTTTTTGTATTTAATTTTTATTATAATAAGATGATATATTATTTGTTGATACTTGGAGCCTTTTTTGTTACTAGATAAGTATATTTGAATAAAAACTGATTTATATTTTTTAAAAAAGAAATATTGCAATAATGTATTCATTACTTAATTATACTTACGAATTAAAAAAATATGTTAATTCTCTTTCAATTTTATTTAATTGTATTTACAAAATTCAAAATTTGTTAATATATAAAAATGAAATCTTACTTGTAACCTATTCATACATACTTTTTATTTTTAACCTTTTACCAAACTAATTATATCTACAGAACTAAAAATACATTATTCTAATTTTATTAATTTTACCAAATCATATTTACAAAACCAATTATTTTTTTTGATATTAATTATAACAAACTCACATTTGTATTCTTGATTAATAAATATATTTTGTTTTAAGAAAAATTATTAGGTTCAAGTATAATTCGGTAAAGCAAAAAGAGGAAACTATAACATGAATTAAGAACAAGTTTTGTTTTAAGAAGAAAATAATAGTAATAAAAAACTATTGATAAAATCATAATATGCTTCAAAAACTTGACAAACTATATCTTTATCCTATTGTTAAGCAAATACTGATCTTGAGTTAATGGCTGATTTGCTGGAAATAATAATGGTAACTGCTTAAAAAGATAAATAAATGATGTATATAAAATTATGTCATAATTATATATATTGTAATTGGTTGATTAAAGCAATTTATATACTGCTGTAAGAAAACATGTGCTTGATGTGATGCGATAGACACAACATTAGTTAATTGTGATGCGTCACATTAGTATAATAGAAATATTAGAGTAATTTAATAGATGGTAACTATTTGATAATAATTGTAATAAATCAACAGAGAAAACTGTGGCATGGATCAGGGAACAGCCTGGTTTAAAAAGGAAGTGCTATTAATAAAGGAACCATTGACCAAATAATAACCTGCTCAAGTCAAAAGAAGCTTACTTTGGCCTTATTGTTATATTAATGCTGGTTCTAGGTTAGCAACAGATTCGCGGGACTAATGATAACAATCCATTGTTGCTACTGTAATTGAAAATATCTAAAAATCAAAATACTATTATTTGATAACTTGTAATATTAAGTTCGTTATTCAAATTTTTCCATATGGGAACGATAGGGATGGAAACGTAACATCGAGGTGTCGCGTAACAATAATAACATTGATGGCAGAACGATGTATAATTTGGTAATGGCATGTAACTAAGTAAACGCGTTAACAAGGTATATAAATAGAATAGTTTTATAAATTTCGTAACAGATAATCAATTAGAGTCAGTTATAGTTAAACACGATTAAAGTTTACGTCCAAAGAAAAGGTCAAAAGAGACTAGAAAGTGCATGAAACCAGCCGCCTCAGAGATAATAAAACTCTGATCATGTATGTAACTTAAAATGTTTTATTGATAGTTTTATAAATATATCCTGGGGAGTATCTCAACGTGCAATAATTTAATCAGAGCTCCGGAGTCACACTTGAAAGTTATTAACAGTTTATCATAATTTAAATATTAGCTTATCAAATTTTCTTTGACATGTAATAATAATATAATAAATAGGCTACACAGGAAAATATGATTTGATCAATCAGTGTATAATGCTATTGTAAAGAAAGGATTTTCAAACACATCCATTAACTATACTTTGTTCTACGAATATGGGTAATTATTTTTGAAGGCGACAAAAATGCTAGATATGATTTTTTCAGATCCGACTTTTAAACAATACATA
>CAJVPV010002717.1:0-12480 GCA_910591835.1 Acaulospora morrowiae
TGTTTTAATAGTGACTCAATTAATTGCATCAAATAATTGCGTCAATTGCGTCAAGGATCTATGAATTTTAGCAACATGTATAGACTATAATATAGTAATTAGTATTTCACAGGTTATATTACAAAATATTAATTCAATCTTAGATAAAGATAATTAAATAGAACTTATATAATATCTGGCATTATAATCTGTTATATACTATTTTTCATATGAAGTTATTTCATATGTTAATTTAGCAAGTATTGAGATTATAATTTTCAGAAAAGATATTGTAACACAACAATTATCTGGGTAGTATTACAATAATAGTTAAAAGTATACTTATAATAATTGGATAATATAATAAGTTAAAAAGTATATGTTCAACTTCCTTAATCAAAATTTTCTTTTGTATTTGAATATATAGACTGGATTATATTATACTTCATCCTAATTTAATCCCAATTACTTATGTCACTATTAATCATTCAGTAAAAAGGTTTTGAAGATCTACATTATTGTCATCTCTTCTATATTAAAGTTTAATCTCAATGGAGCCTGAATATATAGGAGTTGTACTCTGTTTGATATTTATATCTCTAGATTTGATAGCTTAAGCCAACTGGTCTTGAACTAGAGTATCTATTAGAAGGTTAAGAGTTGATATCCTTTAGGAGTTATATACTATTTGGTTATATGGTCTTTAGATTTAATAGTATTTAATCAGTAATTAAAACCAAAATATTTACTAAAAAATATATATCAACCTTGAGAGTTCTATTGTTATATTAGAAAGAAGTAATAGAGTGACAAGAGAAGTTACTTATATAAGTAATTAATAGCATATGTTTTCATAAAAATAAGTAAAAACATAAGTCCTATAAGTTAGATAGTTTAAAACTAGTAGTAGGATTTCTACCTCCTATAGCTTTTTAGTATTATAAAAAAAAGTTATAAAATAATAAAATTTTAAATATTATATAATCAAGATTGATAAGTTACATTTAATTGTCATCATGTATTATAAAGAATGTTTGATATAAGGATTCTAATAATTCTTTTCAATTCTGTATTCAATTTTCAAGTTTATATTAAATTTAATAGATGGTATATATTCCACTATCATTTTTAATAGTGTTTTGAACCTCATATGATTCTCTGTGATTCTGTTCAATTACAATTTTTAGAACCATAGTTTGATGTAATAAATAAAGTTAAAATATTAATAAAGAATTTGCATTTAATGTTATTTAATCTTAAAAAAAAAAAAAAAAAAAAAAAAAAAAAAAAAAAAACAATATAACATATATTTTATTATTTATAATAATTAAAGAATTGAAAAAATAAACAAAACAAGTCTGTTTAAAGATTTTCTTAAAAAAATAATTAGTTTTTTATTTATAAATTTTATAGTTTATTTAGTTTTAATAATATTTATTTTTTTTTTCTTTTAATTATTTTATATTCAAAAAATCAAAAAATTTTATAAAATTTTCTAATTGATAAATATAGTTATTGTTCAGCTTTATCTAATATATTAATATTGCTTTTGAACTTGTTTTCAATATTAATTAAATATTGTTAGAATTTTTAATAATACTATTTTAATATCAAGTTAATATTAAATTTATTATAAGTTAATATTAAATTATAGTAGTACCATTTCAATACTATTTCAATACTTAGTTTAAAACTCTAGATATTGTAATATAGACAAGTTAATATTTAATTTAACAAAATATATAAGAGATATGTTTCTTTTACAATATATATCTTGTTATATACAAATCAATTAAAAAATTGATATTTATCTATAGGAAAAAATCCCTTTCAAAAAAAATAATAATATTGTAATAATATAATAAATATAAATTACTTAAAAATTTAAAAATTAAATATATTTTTAAATTATTTTTTTAATATATATTCTTTTTGAATAATATTTATACTTGATTTCAGAAAAGATTTATTTATAAAAATTTATTTATTTATTTTTAAGTTTTATTTAAAAAAATGAATTTATATTTAATAAAATTTTTATTAATTATTATAATTGAATACATTATATAAAATAAAAAACAATCTGAATTTTAATTTAACTTAAGATTTAAAATTTATTAAAACATAAAACAATATAATATTTAATCTAGTTAAACTAAAAAAACTTTTATTTATTTTTTTTTTAACAATTTAATTCCAATAAATTATAAAGTAGAATTAAAATTAAAAATAATTATTACTAACTTTAATATTTTATTACAATCTATTTTCAAATTTATAAAAAAAAGTCAAATAGACTAAACATCTACTATTAATACTTGAAATTCAATATTAAAGGTTTAACTTTTCTAGTTTGTAAACAATTGTTTCTATTTTTTAATATTGAATCAAAAAAATATTTAATAAAGATATTTATGCAGTACCTGCAGTGAACAAAGTGAAATAAATGTCAAATAAACAATTATAGAGATTTTGTTTAAGCTAACACATGAATCATATTTTTATAAAATTGCATCTACAGTTTTACCATTCTAGAGATAAGAGGTTTTAATGAAAATATAAATTTGACAAGACTGGAGATCATGTTGATGCATACTTAATGCAGAAGAGTAAAAAGAATAATCGTTAATCAACATAAAAATGTATATATATAAAATTCAATATTATCATGATTCAATGTATAACAAACCTTTTTCACAAAATCTTTAGCTGTCTTGATAAATTTTTGTCTGTCGGTATTATAAACTTCGGCCACAGAAGCTACGAGCGCGTCATCAGGGTTTGGATTTTCGAGAAGATTCGAGATTGCCTCGAGAACTTAAAATAGAATAAATGCACGTTAATCTTAATCAAATGTAGAAACAAAGAATTTTTTGGATGGCAAATGTCTACCTTGAGAAATCTTGGTAGCAGGCTTCCATACATCAGTTTTCAACAAGTTGACACAGATGGATCCGTCATCGTCAATGTTTGGATGGTATATTCTGGTAATAAATTTGACCTTAAGTATCAAAGGAATATTGAGATTAATAATATACTTTGGTTTATAAAAATCGAACCTAAATATACTTACTGATGGAGGTTTAAATGGATAATCCTGGGAAAATTCGATCTTGAGCCGAAAAATTCCTCCTTTATAAGGACTCTTTGGCTACAAATAACAAAGGAGTGATTAATGGAATTTAAAATTTATGACATTATAGAACCAGTGAATAAAACTTACAGGCCCTAAGATTGTCCCTAAATTCAAAAGATATTTAATAAGGTTAGGTAACATGAACTGAACAATTATCAAGCCTTAGATTTGACATTGTACCTGTCCATTCGAATAAGTCTTTCTCATCACTTGGACCAGCGCTAATACCTGTCGGTGGATTTCTATTCAATTCACCAAGTTCCTACAATACGTATAAAGTTTGTAGGTTAAAATCATGGTAAAAGTTCGCAGTAAAGAATGCCGAAGGAATACCTTTTGAATTCGTTTGAGAGCCATTTGAAAAGTTGTCTACTGTATTTGACTGTATTTGACTGTATTTGAGTAATTGGGTGATTTAATCGTATTATCTAATAAACTACGTAAATGAGTCATCGCGTGCTTATATAGCAAATTTTCCGCAGCAACAAGTGAGTGACACAGTTACATATTTGAAGTTTCACGAGAGCGTAAGTTTGTGTATGATCAGTGAGGAAAGTGGAAATTTTGTAATATGACGTATATACTAAGCATAGTGATATAAATAATTTTCTGGTAAGAGATTAAAAAATTTCCTTTGTTTTTTCATTAATTCTGCAGACTTATATTATTACTATTTTTTTCGCGTACATTATTAACGCTTCACAGAACTGTGAATAATGACAACTAGTACAACGGAAACCTTTCTGACGGAATTGAATGCTTTATATAACTCCCGTGATAAAGCAAGAAGAGAACAGGCTGACATTTGGTTACAAGCTTTTCAGAAGACGGTAATTTATTGGAGATCGCTGATCGAAACTAATAACAACAACAATTTTCGAATTCGTCACAAGCATTATAAAGACCTTCCACAAACCGTTTTCTTTTATAATGTCGTCTACTACAGCCGGAAGCATGGGCAATATCAAATCAAATGTTAAGGTCCCCTCAAACAACTCCCGAAACTGCACAACACTTTGCGGCGCGCACATTTCGGCAAAAGGTATGGAATTCCATGCTTATTGTAATAACCTTTAGAATTGACGCGAAACTATCGGTCTCGACCGGTAAAAATTTCCATCTTTCGGAAAAATGGTCCTTATCAACATTATAATTATGAATTCCGACTGATACTGCATCAATGACATTAGATAACACTCGATTTACATCAGCTCGATGGTGCAGCTCGCATTTCCCTTCGCGATTCACTTTTAGAGATTCTTTATCAATACCGTAATGGTCCTCGTAACATCATTACCCAAATATGTTTATCTCTTGCAGCATTGGCGCTCCAGATGCCTGAATGGAAGGACGTACTCCCACAGTTTACGGAACTGTATGGTAAAAACCCGGACACTATAAAGTGTCTACTGGAGTTCCTTAAAATTCTACCGGAAGAGATTAATAAAAATGGTCGCATACCTATATCGGTTAGTGTTTACTTGTCCTTAAGCCCGGTTCACGCATAAACAATAACAGTTACCTGCATTACACAGGATGAGGATTATCGATCAAGATCCAAGGAATTGTTGACGAATAATGCTAACGAAGTATCGCAGATGCTTCTGATTTTTCTACAGAATTCAGGTAATCACTTCTACAATGTTTTAACCAGTATTAGTTTGTTGTATGTGGTCAAATTTTCAGATTAAACTATTGATCCATATATAGGGAATAATACTGACTATCAAATAAGGGTGTTTGAATGTTTTGAAAGTTGGCTTTATTCTGGTGATATCGCAATTAGTAGTTTGGAAAATAATCCATTTTTGGGACTATCGTTTGATGCTTTACAATCAAATGAATTGTATGATATCGCAATCGACGTTGTTTGTAGAATTATTAATGAAACACGGGAGATCCCTGATTCCATGCCGGTAATTGAACAGATATACCCACGTTTGCTTCCTTTGAGAGAGTCACTGAGGAATGCGATAGAAAATGACGACGAAGAAAAAGTGCGGGGCTATTGCCGCATCTTCACCCAAGCTGGAGAATCATATTTAGAACTTATTGTTCAACATGCTGAAGCTTTTCAAAGTATAGTGGAAAGCATAGCCGAGTGTACAGCTTATCATGATACTGAAATTGTTAGAATTACATTTGGCTTTTGGCATCGCTTGGGTGACACATTGTTCGAGCCACGTCACGCGGAAATCAAGGAGAAGTTTAAACATATATTTTCTGATTTAGTTGACGTCATGATTAAACATTTGCATTATCCCAAAGATTTATCAAATTGGTCGGCGGAAAAACGTGATGAATTTCGCGAATTTCGTCATGTAATGGGTGATGTTCTTAAGGATTGTTGTCTTATTGCTGGCTCGCAACAATGTTTATCAAAACCTTACTCGATCTTGGCAGGTTTACTAATGAATACAGCAAATGGAAGCACATTAGAGTGGCAAGAAATTGAAGCACCACTGTTCTCCTTGAGAGCAATGGGGTCTGAGATACCGGATGACGAGAACATTGTTTTGCCTGAAATCATGCAGCTTTTGCAACAACTACCTGATCACCCCAAAATTCGATATTCTGCTACTTTAGTCATTTCGAGATATTCTTTTTGGACTAGGAAACATTCCCAATTTATCCCATATCAGTTGACTTTCATTTCCACCGGTTTTGATAATGAAGAGGTTTCTGCTGCTGCTGCATTGGCATTAAAGTATTTATGCAAGGACTGCAGCGAGGTAATAGGAAATTAAATCATAGTTTGTGACAAGTCTTGTTATTGAAATTTTAACTCAACATTCGGAATTATATAGCTATTGGTTGAATACCTGCCACAACTACATCATTTCTATCTTAATGTCTCGCAAACACTTTCTGGTGTAGATCTACTTGAAGTTACTGAAGCGGTTACCCATGTTATCGCATCCGTACCACCATCAGAATTGCTGAAGGCTTTGCAGATGTTTTTCTTACCAATCGCACAGGGATTGCATGAATTTGTAAATAAAGGTGTATCTACAACAGAAAAAGATGTCAAAGATGCTTGTGGTATATAGTTTTAGTGATTTAACCTGATCTGATTCTTTTTTTACAATCAATATAAGATAATTAATTGGTATTTTCAATTTGAAGACAAACTGGAACAATTTTCTATGGTTCTCCGCGTCATCGCAGAGCGTCAGAGAAATGAAACAGTAAATAATACGTCTGGTCAGACACATCCTTGTATTTCCATTATACAAGAATTATGGCCCGTCTTTGATGTCCTCTTTCGTAATTTTGGTGTCGATCCTCAGTTATCGGAGAGTCTTTGCAAATGTTTCAAATGTTGTGTTGTACACTACCCAAACGATTTTCAGCAATTGCTTCCGGAACTTATGGATCGTCTCATTGCAGCTTTTGATCAAACGGGCTTGAGCTGTTATTTATGGGTTGCGGGAAAATGCGTGAGGATCCATTCTTCTGGCGAAGGAACAGAAGCCACATTAACTTTGCTGAGATTCGTTGAAAGGCTTAGTGTTACAATGTTTAGAATTCTCTCCGAAAAAAAGCCTGATGACATTCCCGACGGTAAACATTTTTAAGTAAACTTTCTTTCGCTATTATTTCTTTTTATCTTATTTAATGTTATTTCCGATTTACAGTTGTTGAGGACTATTTTCGTGTCAACATTGAATTTCTTGAATGTGCACCTTTAACTTTATCGCACTCGGCCCTTTTTCCATCAATCCTTCAGGCTGGTCTGACATGTCTAGCGATTGAGCAACAAGATGCTCTACATGCTGTTATTTTGTTTTTCAGTAAATTGCTCCTTTTTGTTGTGAAGGAAAAGCGATCACATGTACAATCTACCTCTGCAAGTATTTCTCATGCACAGACATCACTCGCTGCACACTCAGTTGGCCTTTTAACACTTGAAACCATAGTGTGTCAGCACGGTTCTGCTTTAATTGACAGCATATTCAGAGGTTTAATGTACACCTTCTCTAGAGATATTCAACAAAATTATATCGATGATATAGTGGCATCATTGGCAAAATTGTTTCCTCAAGATAGTCAGCAATGGATATCCGAAGTATTTCAACGTCTTCAAGATGATAATTTGACCTCGGACATTAAAGGCTCTTTTATAAGAGATTATAATCTGTATGTTGTTTTATATATTACTGTGGTTTTGAGGATAAATTACGTCATTAATTTCTGTCTGATCTAAATTTAGAGCGATCCAGAATCAAGATTGGACAAAATTGCGACGAGTTACCAATGATTTTGTTGCCATCTTTAGAAGAAGGTATTTGGCTTCAAGAGAACACAGAGAATAGGACCTCAGCGAAATATTTTTTAGGGATGAAGTTTTGTTCACGTCACAATAAGAATACTTTGCTCATGCTTTCTGTATGGAAATCTATTAATTTATGGCAACGAATGTATATTAGATTGCAAGCACGAGTTCGAAAATTAAGTTATTTGTAGAAGTATGATTTATTTTGTAACTATTGAAGTTACGGGACATTCTTTTATTTTCGATTTAAATTATTAATCAATAAAAATAGTTTTAACCGAACTTATTTTTTCAGAAAACGAAATGTCTGCAATTGATGACTTAATATATTTAGGTAAATTTATGATTACCGATAGTAACATCAATATTCCGTCTTACCACGCGTATATAAAGAAAAAGACATACAATATATGATACTAGTAACATTATAATTATAAAATATTGAGAAAACAGTTTGATCTATTAAATATGTTAATAGTTATTTGTAATTTTTATTATATACTAATTAAAAGTCTATTTATTAATTATTTTAAAAATTTAAATTTTATAAATAAATTTTATATATAAGTTTATAGTTCAATTGAATAGATATCTTAGAAGACCTGGTTTCAACTTTTGATAAAAATTTTCTTTATATATAGGTTGAATTGGTCCTTTTTTTTTTGATAAACATCAGTTTTTTTATTATTGTATATATATAATTATATGTTCAAACAAGAACCTATATCTCTCAATTTACATGAATTAAATGTTAGTTTATTAAAATAACTATCTAAACTATATTAGAAAAGAAATTTTAAAACTAATATTTATTTAGATAGTAGTATGACAGACCATGCTATTTATAGTAGTGAAACAAATCAAAAAAAATAAACTATATATTAATACTTAATATATAATTTCTTACATCACAACTTTGGCTTATGCAACTGTGGATTCAAAAGAAATTAAATATAGATATGTATTTTCTAGTAAATGCTCTAAAACTATAATTTTTGATTGATACAAACTACCAAATCTAAGGGTTTTAAGGCCAAGTGAAACATGACTTCAAAATCTCTTAGTAGATGTTCCAAAGGATTTAATTGGCTTAAGTTGTCAAATCTAAAAACAAAATTATCAAGTAAAATACAATTTTTATATATTTAGTAAGCCATTTAATAGCCATAATAGTATTACATATTAATGTTTACATTATTAATCTTTTTAAAATTGTTTATTTAGTATTAATATATGATAAGTTGTTATTATTAAAGATAGATTTCTAAATTATTTAGCATATAAAATTTTACAGATCAATTATGTTTCTTTTGAAGGGATATAATTATTTATTTATTATTTTAATAGAAATATAATTCAAAAAACATTTGAATCAAGTGACCTAAATTGTAAAAAATCTTTATAGATAGTTTTTTTTTAATCTTATATTTAAAAAAAAAACTTTTTAATAGTAAGAAACATTTAAATTATATTTTTGCCTTTAATTTAAAGATCCATCTTTAGTTGTTATTAATATTGTTAATATTATTGTTATACTATCAAATGATATGATTTCAATATAATATAATTGAATAAAAAATATTATTAATCATTTAATAGAAATAAACTAATTTCAGTTTTTTGATAAAAAAATTTTATATTTATATATATAAGCAAAAAAGATATTAAACCAAAGGCTTTTTTTTATATATTTATTATTAACAAGATATCCTAAATCTTGAAGAATCTAACCAAAAGTTTTATCCTTATATAACTTGAATCTTTTCAACCAAACTCTTAAAGTTGACTTATATAAAATAGGATTTGAAATATAGGAGAGATGTTATATTGATATTGGCAAAGGTAACTTTTCTTATTAAAGAAAAAAAATATCAATCTTTTAACTAACAAACCTGCTTTAAAAAAAAGTTTTTATTCTTAATAGTAATAAAAGAAGAAAAAAATTTTCTTTAAAAGAAAGATAATTTAACAAGTCCTCCATCTTTACTTGTCTTGCTAAAATTTCCTAAAAAAGAAGTTTTTCAAAAAATTGAAAGAAATTTTTTTTATATATTTAGTTAAATTTTCAAATAATGTTATATATTACAGTATAAACTGGCTTTTATTTAATAATTTAAACTAGTTAATTTAGCAGATTTAAAATTTTATTTTGACTTGAAAAATAAATAAATATTGAATTATGAAATACTAAATTTTATCCAATTAAATATGAAAGTATAATTTTTATTTATTATATTTTTTGATTAATTTATTTTATTTAAATATAAAATTTCAAATCAATATAATTCTTATAAATATTTAATTATAATTTTACTAAATTATAAGTATAATACTATATTTAAAAATATTAAAAATTCAATTAAAATTAGATATAAAACAATTTGTTTTTTTTTTTTTTTTTTATAGTAGAATAGTATTAGATGCACTGGTTTTTATTGAATAATTATCAATTTATACACATATACATCAAACATCCTCTATTGTATTACAACAGTTAAATGCTAGCCTATCTATTTTTATTGCCCCAGCAATACTAATGCCACTTATGAAGTGGATTCATATATTTTTGGGGGGGGACCTATCTAGGGGATAGAAATCCTATCACTAGTTTTAAACTATCCAATCTATCAGTCCAATTTTGTATTAGGGCAGTGGATACTGCTAACTATTTTCTAAGATTACTTATTATATCATACCTTTTCATTCATATAGCTTATACTTTGACAAGGACCCTCACCAGGTGTGTTCCCTAGTGAATTGCTTCAGTTTTGACTACTGGTTGGCTTTTAGCTACCAAATTCAGGAGCTCTTATGGCCAAGTGGGATATGACTCCTTAACAGATCGTCTCTTTCAGGTATTTTTTATTTTCCATTACCCTTTATTAAGACTACGTTAATCTTCTAGTAGACACTCCATACAAATCCGGTTGATTTAAGCTGCCAAATCTAGAGGCATAAATGCCAAGCAAGGCACAACTTCTCACAGAGCCGATGATCGGCATGCCTTACAAGAGTGGTGATGATATAGTGATCTTCTTCAAAGCTTCCTTATTCGACAGTTGGCAGTAAAGGGATTGGCGGCTTGGGATTGGTTAAAATGGAGTATAGTCCAGTCTATATATTCAAATGTATAGGTGATTCTATGGCTCCTTTCATAAACAATCATTGTAATACCATCTGGACGATCATCACACCACTACGCCTTAACGGGAAGATCACAATCTTAATACCTGCCAAATTGGTATATGAAACGGCTTCTCATAAGAAACAGCATATAATTGATTATGGTGCCAGATACCATATTAAGTTTATTCAACCACCTTCACCTGGGGTTGAACCAGTATCTTGTGATCTGACCTGTGGAGCACTAACCACTGTGCTATGGATCCACAGATCTAATAATTTGTATCTAATTTAATTTTTTTTAATTATTATAATTAATTAATAATTATTAATATGTTAAATATTTGATAAGTATTAATAAATTAAATAAAAATAATATAATATTTTATTATTTAACATATATTAAATCATTGTTAAGTAACAATGTGCTAAATATTTTATATTTGAATGTTTAATAAATAGCAGTATATTAAATAACACTATTTTAATTAATATAATATATTATTTTAATTATATAATTTATTGAAATATTTATTATAATTATTTTTTTTATATTAAATAAAGATATATAAAGATATCTCGACCCGTGAATCCATATCACAGTGGTTAGTGCTCTATAGATCAGATCACAAAATATTAGTTTAATTCTATATAAAGATAGTTGAATAAAATTAATATGGTATCTAATACCATAACTAGTTATATATTATTTCTTATAAGAAATTATTTCATATGCTAATTCAATAAGCATTAAGATTGTGATCTTTCTATTAAAGAATAGTGGTATAATAATTATCTGAATAGTGTTACAATAGTCATCTATAAAAAGAAGTCATAAAATCATTTATATATTTGAATATACAGATTGAACTATACTTTATTTTAATCAATTCCAAACTGTCAATTCCTTTACTATTGGCTATTGAATAAGGATGCTTTAAAGAAAACATTGAACTGATACTAATGTCTTATATGATATGGCTTAATCCCAGATAGTTTATACATGTAGAAGTTGTATCCTGCTTGGCATTTATACTCTTAGATTTGATAGCCTATATCAATCGGTTTTATAATTGAAGTGTTTACTAGAAGATTAAGATACTTGAGAACTTGCTTAGCATGGCCTATATAATTTTTAAAAAGTCATATCTCACTTGGCCACAAGAGTTCCTAAATTTAATAGTTAATACTAATTAGTGAACCAAAATTGGAATATTTACTAGAAAATATATATATTATATTATTAGTCTTTTTGTCACTTAACATATAAGTAAAAAAGTATAATATAATAAGTAACTTAAGAAATAGTCAATAGTATCTATTGCCCTCACATAAAAATTGAATCAATAGATTAGATGATTTAAAACTAGTGATAGGATTTTCATCTCCTAGATAGATCCTCCCAAAAATATGAACCCATTTCAAGAGTATCATTAGTATTACTAAGACAATAAAATAAAATAGGTTATCATTTAACTATAGTTTAGTATTATAGATGATATTTAATGTAATTGTAATATTATATATATATTAATAAATGATTAATATCTAATACCTATTTTACTATAAAATATATATATATATATATATATATATATATATATATATAAATATCTTTAAGTTTTTAAAAGATTATTAAAATTTATATATTGTTATTAATATTTATAAAAATATTTTAAGTAGAAATATATTTTAAAGTTATTGTTTATAAAAAGATATATACAGTAGCTAATTTATTAAAACTTAGAATTATTTACTTATTTTTTCTTATTGTTAGAACTTAAATATTCTTATATTTTATTGAAACTTCAAGTATTTCTATAACTTGTTAAGGTTGCTTTTATTTATATATTTTAAATATAAAGTTATATTTAATTTATAGTTATATCGACCTGTGGGTCTATAGCACAGTGGTTAGTGCTCCACAGGTCAGATCACAAGATACCAGTTCAATCCCATGTGAAGG
>CAJVPV010002718.1:0-12478 GCA_910591835.1 Acaulospora morrowiae
ATTATGTAATAATAAATAATTTTAAAAGTCAATAAAATAAACATTAAAAATTGAATATTAATAGATTATAATACGTGTATATAAATATATTTTATTATTATTAAAATAAATCGAAGATCTCCGAAGTTTAATATAGTAACCTTCGCTCCAGAGTCTTTTAACAACGACGGAGGTCCTTCGGAGGTCTACGCCCGAAGATCTTCGGAGATCTTTGCTAAAAAATTTCGATGTTGTAATCTTAAGTGATCTCACAATAAAGTACATGCGTATATCGCAACTTGGCCCCTTAAAAAAAAAAAAATAATAATAATAATAATCTAAAAATAGTACGATCAACACTTATAACACTATATATTTGTTAATTGTTTTTTTATAAAATTTGACTTGGTTGTTTTCAAGTAATAATAGTAATTAAAGATATATAGATTGAAATTTTATTTGTTATTATATTATTAATACTTGTTATAATAATTTTGCTTCAATAATAAAATTTGTTATTTGATATGTCTTTCAAGTTTGTTTTGCTTTTATATATTAATATATTAATAAGACTGTTTTTATATTTGTTGAAAATATATTCTTTTGGTTTTTCTATTGTATTAATTAAATTTCCTTTGTATTCTTATAGTAATAAGTGATTATTGATTCTGATATAGTTTGTAACTTAACTAAATTGTTATTAATTGCCTTTTTTTTTTTATAATATTTTCAATTATATATTATACTATTGTCTATTTAATTTTTTATTGAGAAATTTAATTGTTATATTATAGTTTAATTTTATATAGTTTTTTTTTGTTGTCTTTCTTGAATTGTTGTAATTATAGTTTGATTATTTTGGATTTTTCAAAACCAATTAGGTCTTTTTTTTTTTTTTTTTTTTTGCAAAAGGCATTAAATGCAAAACATTTATTAAACTTTCGTTTTTACATCATTACATTAAGAATCTCTAACATACAAAGTAACAAAGTAAGTAAGTAGATTAATCCTAGCCTAATATAAATAAAGTTGACATATGCGAATCTTTGAGAACCCAAGTAGGAGAATGGTAAAAAAGGTAAAAATAGCTAGCTACTAATTGTATTATAAACCCTGCATATGTGCTTCATAAGTGATGATAGTGGAGGGTGGTGCAGTGCTTGGGTTTTGAATTGTGGCCTGGATCTATGTAATCATATGGCCAAAGATAGTGTGATTAAGGGTCACCGATCCTGTCCATATTGGTGATCCAGATACCAATATGGCATGATTGGCTTATGTCAATCTTTTAATGGGGGTAAGCTGCTCATGGTTTTTGTTATGAAAAATTTGGAAGCTGGGTAAAGCAAAAAGACAGTTCCATAGTCATTCTTCTTAAGTGATATATGGAATAATGGTATTGTCAGGTATTCAAGATAGAGTTGCTTATAACTGCATACTTCTGACATACTAAAACCAATTTGGTCTTTTTCCATTTAGTTTTTTATTGAGATATGTAATTTTTGTCCAGACTAATATTTGGAATTCTAAATAGTTTATAATTTAATTTAAAAATATTATTTAATTCTTTGCAATTATTTTTTATGTTTATTGTACCAGGTTGGATTTGTACAGTATTTCTTATATTGTTGCTGGTGTATTTATTGTATCTGTAAAATCATGTTATCTTATAAAAAATAATATATTATCCCTTAAATTGTAACGCAGGCAAATTTGCCTGCATATTTAAAATTTTAATAAGTTTTTAAAATTTTTATAACTTACTTATATTATAAAAAATATAGTTTAAAATATTATTTATTAACTTTATTAAGTACAAAATCAAAATTTTATTGAAAATTTTCAAAATAAATAACTTTAAATTTTGTGTTTAAAATTTTAATATAAAAAATTATATAAAATTTAATATATGTTTAAAGTAAAAAAATTACTTTGCTTCTAATACAAGTTAAAATTTTTATAATTAAATTATTAAAATTGTAATAATTAAAATTATTTTTTACAAATAATTATACAAAACTGATTATAATTATATAAACTTTAATTTAAAGATTTTTTAAGTTTGTCTAAGATCAACTTTTATTAAAAATTTTTGCTTATAATTAAACTCTAAATTTTTATTAAATAAATAAAAAATAAATATTATCAATAGATAATATATAATTAACACTAATATTATATAAATTTTTTAAAAAATATTTTGATTATTTAAAAAAATAAATAAAAAGCAATTTTTTAGTTAAAAAATTTTAAACATTATAAAAAAAATACCTTATGATTTAAGGAATATTGTTGTTATTAGTTAATTATTAATTAAAAAAAAAAAAACTCTTTTCCACTAAATTTTTGAGTTGTTTGCTCCTTTTTTTTTGTCTTTCCTCTTTCCCCCTTTCTATACTTCCTCTCCTACTTCTTTATTTCCCTTTTCCTATTTTCTCTCATCTCATCTATATATTTTTTTTTATCTTTTACTCTTCCCCTTCTCTTTCTCCTTTTCTTTTCCTGCTGAAGCTAGATTTTTTTCTTTTTTCTAAAAGTTTTTTTCTCTAGATCTTTTTCTTTTTTGAAAACTCCATCTCCATAACATCACTCCTCTGGCCTGACTTCCTTTTCTCAAGGACCATATTAAGAAGTGGTAATCTTTCTCAGGATGTAGACTTTAAAATTTTTTCTCTCTTCCATGGTTTCTTAGAAAAAGGAAGGATGGCTTATCCTTCCAAAAGATCGATATGACTATTATTACCAAACCTGGTGTTGTTTACTGATCAGCGATTAGATTAGATATACTCAAGAAATCTTTGTATAACTATTATTATTTGAAAATATCCAAGAAGTTGCACCCTACAGTATCCAAAATGAAATGGCAGCCAATGCCAATGCAGCTAGCAATAAGCTAGGTTAGTTGCAGGTGTTATGCTAGTAATTAAGAAACTTAGTAGAGTAATATGTAATGACCAGGGATTCTAGTTACCCCTGCAACATGAGCTGGTGACGATAACGAAAGTTTCTTACTTATCCCTTTGACAATGTAAGTCTATTGTATAAGGTTAGGTTCCAGCGCCACTAAGAAAACCAATATAAACTCCACCCATTGAATATTTCCATCACACTTGAAGCATGGGTGTGCCAAATTCTTTTTGTGACTTGAAGGCAAACCTGTATAAAGTGGCTGCAGCACCTTCATGCAAAAAAGTATTCATTTCTTACCACCTCCAATACTACTCTGCTTGCTGTATATCAAGTCATATTTGAAAAGCAAGCATGCCAATTCTAATCATAACTTGGAGACCAATCTGTATAGATTGGCTGCAACACCTTCATGTGATTAGATATTTATTTACTTTTAAATAGCTAGATGCTATTTATAAACATAATATAGATTTTTAAAATTTTTTTTGTCTATATTCCTTGAATAGTGCTAAAAGAGTACAGGGGTCTGGCCCCATATGGGAGCCTTGCATTAAACTCTTTCTAGCAAAAAGAGACGTATGTCGTGTTATTGAGTATTGTACCTTGCTTTGCAAGTGAAAGTATAATAAATATAATAAAGTGTAGATCCTATAAAAATCTGTTTTTCTTTTATAGTTTTATGAACTGTAGAGGAAGGAAGAGTGCCTTTTTTAGAAACTGGAAAATGCACCAAACTTGAAATAGATCATCATAATGCTAATCGGATAATTGTCATATCACTTTTTCTTATTTGAGAGGTCACAATATCAATGCCCGCTGGATTAGTATATGAATCAGCTTCTTATGAGAAATAGCACATATTAGGTTATGATGTCAGATATCAATTAGACTTGTTCGACTATCTTCACTTGAAATTGAACCAATATCTTGTGATTTGACCTGTGGAGTACTAATCACTGTGCTATAAATCTATAGATCTTTTTATAAATACTATAGAATACAACTTTTTAAAAATTTAAATAATAATAGTTATACAATAATTTCTTAAATATATTTAATATTTATTATCAATCAGTAAACAATATTGAATTTAATAATAATAATTAGGTCAATTTTTTAAAAGAAATAAATTATATATTATTTTTTTATAATTACTAAAGAAAGAAAGTCAATTAATTAAAAAAGTAATAAAATAAAAAATTATATTTCAAAAAAAAAAAATTTAGAAAGAAAAAATTTTAAAAAGAATATAAAAATTTAAATATATCATAACAATTTAAACAATAAGTTGTATTCAAGTCAAAAATAAAACCACAAGTTTTAGAAAAGATAATTATTTTATTAACTCAAAGATAAAAATATAATCTGGGTTGCTACAAAGATAAAAAGGTTCTCTTTAAATAATTATTCTTCATTACATAAATAATCTATAAAAATATATAAATAGAAATATATATTATTAATATAAAAAAAAACTTTTTTCAACAAACACCAAAAATCCTAAAAATTTTCTTTTTAGAAAATTCTAAGAAAAAGAGTTCAAAACAAAACACTTTCAATTGACAAAAGATAGAGAATACTTAAAGAAACAAATAATCCAAATCTCTTAATAACAGGATAGGTAACTTTTGCTTTGAAAGCTAATTACTTTTTTTTATTCATTTAATTTTTAGAAAAACAAATAAAAATTTACAAGAAAAAGAACAAGAAATAAGGTGAATAATTTACAATAAGATCAGAAAAAAAAAAAACCAAGTATTAATCTTACAGAGCTGTCAGCCAGTCATATATCAGGTTAGGCACCTCTCTAGATACCAATAGAACTTTATACTAATTAGATTATATCTAGTAAACTAGATAATCTCAAACACCAATACAAAGCCAAAGGGACATTAAAGTTTTCTTTTCAAATCTTGGGTAAAGAAAGAAAACAAAACAAAACATATATATCAGATACTTCACTGGATTTTATATATTACAAACAGTTTTTACCAATTTTAAAAAACCAGAAACAACTTGTTCACTTCAAAAGATCAACAGTAATATAAACATGAACACGTCTTAAGATCAAACAATTTTGATTTTAAATAAGCAAATACATTTAAACTTAAAAGTCAAGCATGTATCAAATTAGCACTGCCCTACAAGCCAAACACACTAGTCACAAAACAAATAAGTAAAAAGACACAATATACTGTACATATAAAACACCTGTCCAAAAATATGTTTTCTCATAACAAAAATCTCTGAGTTAAAAAAGATCAGTTCAGAATAACAACAATCATCTCCTTAATTGATAAAGCAATTATCAGAAAAGAAAATAAACACAGAAAAACCCAACAGCCTAAATAACAATTAAAGTATACTTTATACTAGTGCAAATTAACAAATTGGAGAACATGCAGCAATCTAACATAGAAAAGCACAATAATAGCAAACATGACAACTATACTTGTAGAACAAATTATAAAACACCTTTAAACATTAAATAATAATCATAATAAAGGTAATAGATAATGGCTACATATACTAATAAAAGATGGAACAATCAATACAATATTAAAACTCTCAAAAATAGAAGCACTAATAAACATTATAGTCATTGATGCAGTAGCAGCAAAACTTCTGAACATCAATTCACATACAGCTATCAAATAGACACTAACAAAGGAGTACATTAAACAAATATGGGAGTACAACCAGCAAAACATGAATAGATTGAATAGATTTTTGATTTAAGACTTATAACAAGTCACTCAAATAATAGATTTCATTCATATAGTTTATGCAACTTCACAATAAAAAAAAGAAGAAATTAAGAAGAATAAAACAAACATATCAAAAATTATATTAAACAAGACAACACTATATCACAAACAAAGGATAAATAACAAGTCTCTAAAATAATTATAAGTGAACATACTCCAAAAAGTATAACAAATAAGGAGGAAATACAGATTCCTAAAATAATCATGGAAGAACAGCTATTCTTAAGTAAAAACTCTGACATAAACTCACCTATCCCCAACTCAAGACAAAATATTAAAACTTACAAAAACTATGAAACAAAAAACAAATACTATCAGTTAATAAACTCCTATTATGTCTGTAAAAAAGATGTTTACAAAATAGGAATGCTATTGGCAAATACTCCAGGAGAAAACCAAGCTAAATAAATCAAGTATATTGCAAACACACTTAAGCTTTCCTCTAGCAAGTATCACTTTATCCAATCATATTTTTTCAATGGAAATAGATAGTATACAATTCACTTTCAACATGAAAAAGATCAAGTGGCATGCATAAGTAAATTCAAAAACAAAGAAAACTTCCAATTGTTTGTAATATAAGACTCAATTTCTTCTCAAAACAACAACAATTCTAATGAGAAGTCAAAAGACTACAAATACAAAAAACCAGTTAAAAAGCAGAGTGGCAGTATTTTCAATCCATTCAATATAACTAACAAACAAGGCAGAGTTCAAATCAAATGCAATCCACTTTCTCAAGTCAGTAGGAAAGATTAATTATAACAAATTACCAACATATTAGAAGTATCGATTAAATATGAGAGGATACAAGTGCTAGTATTAGAAAAGAACAAATAAATAACTCTCTTCTTTGATGAAACAACCAATGCACTCAAATGCAAATAACAACTGCTAAACTATGTACAATCACAAGATATAATTTTAAATATTAGCAGAGATACAGATCAAGACATAGATATTATATCAGAAAGCTTAACCATCTTATCAATTGCTGATCCAATATTGAAACAATATATTCTCATGGATATTTTAACACATACTTCTCTCAATAAAATATAAAGCATTCTTAGTAAATATGGAAAAATTATCTTATTGAAAATTATCAATAGAAATAACAATTACAACAGTACTATATTTTGTTTCCAATTCATAAAAACCAACTTAAAAAAGATCTGAACAATTCCACTTGATGATCTAATGACCAGAATAGCATCTCTAAAAAACTACCAAGTCACCTTTCAGAAATATAATAAAATCACTACCAGATTATATGACATTGAAAAAATAATATCAGCCTTATGAATAATAAGTGTCACAAAGTATTTAAAGATTAAAACAGTATATATTTTACTTAATAGTAAAACAGACAAAAAAAGAAATTTTATTTGAAAATTAGAAAGACCTCAATAAGGTCTTATTAGCACATGTGAAACTGTTTGAATGCAAAGTCTGGTGGAGCACCAAAGACAATATAAAGACATACGAATGTACTAACAAAGTATCAAAGATCCAAATACAAGAGCTCAGCTCAAAAAAAGACAACCAGTATAATTATCTTCATGTGGCAAGCTCTTTCTCAACTATTAAACAGAAAAAAGTTCAAAGCAACCTAATTTAAACAAATAAAAAAGAGAAAAACAAACAAGTTGCAACTGAACTAACAGCACTTAAACATAACATGTCTATAGAACCAAATCCATAGAACTCAATTCAAACAATGCTAAAATCTATTAGTACCAGATTGACAAGACTAGAAGATAAGAAATATAAAAATAATAGGAAATCCCATTATTTTTTCTAAAAAAATCACAACAGTCCAATCAGAAACTAACATTAAAGAAAATGGATCATTAGAAAATAGATTACAAAAAGAACCTCCAATTCCAAATCTCTTGTCAATTAACACTTTAGACATTTTTTATTCAGAACTTTTTCTAGAATCACACAATTAACAATTAGATATTGACATTACTACCTTCTTATATAAGCAAAAAGAACTATTTTTAAATAATCAAAATACAAATCCTAATAAAATTAACTCAAAAAGCTCTTATATAACCTTAGTAACAACTTCTTAAACAACAACTCCGATACTTACACATCATATACTGTATATAATAATAGGTACATATAATATCAAAGGGATCACATGTAACACAGATTAAACCAACTTAATAATAAAATTGTTAGAGAGAAAAATCAATATTTTAGATCTTTACAAGACTAAACTCTTCAAAAAAAATCAATATTTCACATTCTCAAACCAAAAAGACTTCAAATATATCTCAAGTATAGAGCCAAACAATTTCAAAAGCATAGGAGTTTTACTACTAATTTATAGAAACATCAAAAGATATATAGCATCAATAGATATAATTGAAGGTCATCTGGTAACAATCAATTTGTTAAATAAAGGTCACAAAACATGAATTGCTCAAATATATCTACCCAATGATAAGAGAAAAAGTTGAGAACTACAGAAAAAGATCTTGAAGTTATTATAGACCTACTCACAGAAAAACTATGAAATCATAATTATAGGTGATTTTAATGCAACACTGAATTCAAGAACAGATTGCAAAACAATAAATAATATATAAGAGTTTGCCAAATCTAAAAATTTGGAAATTGAATTATTTAACCATATGGATAATTAGAATTTTTCTGATCTATAACAATTATGGAAACTGATAAAAACTACATATACTTGGAAAAACAGAATAAACTCTAATAGAATCAACTATATTTGGAAATCTTATGATATAGTAAACAATATGCTCCAATTTAGTAACAACGACTTTCATTCAATTTCCAATAGTAATTATATTATGTTATTTACTTAAGTTATACAAAATGCCATATTTCAAAACCATCAAATAAACATAGAAGAGTTTAAGCTTCATAAAAAAAAGATAATTAATATCTTCAAGACAACAGAATCACAATAGAAAAAATATATATATAAGATTAATCAAAAGCTTTAACAAAGCAGTATCATATCTTTAATTTATATAATGAATAATAATCAGACAAATAGTGATAAATGTATACAATTAATTCAAGACTTATGAAAAATATTCAAGAAAACTCTAATAATTGCAGCCTTCAATTACCTATATTATAAAAAAAGAACAACAAGAGAAATAGCCAAGCTACACAAACATAAGAAGAGTTAAAGAGAATAACTTATAATTTGTAGTTATTATTTAATTACTGAAACTCTCAACAGTTAATTCAACTTCCAAGGCTCTAAAGAAAAATTATTGCAAGTTCAAAAATTATAAAAGAAATGCAATAAAATTAACCAAAATATAGTTCCAATAGCTTTAATCTTCAAATTCATCCAAGAGTTAGCTAAAACCCTGAAAGAAAAAAAAAATACTAGCTCTTCAACTCAAGGAAATAGCCAGTTTCTTAAAAAAGATATGTCTCAATAAAGAAAAAAGTAAAACCAATACAGAAATCAAGCAAGCAATTCAAAAAAGATATAGAAATCTCAAAGAAAACCAAAAAAGAGTAATACAAGGCCTGATAAATAACTTCTGAAACAAAATAATTATAGATAGAATTCATATTCAAAATGAACTAGGAAAAAAATACATATCAGTAAACAAAAAGAAAATTCTACATCAAACCAAAGAATATTACAAAAAAGTTTTTAAAAAGAGATATAACAACTTTGAACTACTGGACAAAAAATGAAAAAAATAATATGCATTAAAAGCTGAAATAAAAAAGGAATAGTACAATAAAATAATGAATACCATTTCCAAAAATGAGTTGGAAGAAGTATTGAAAGGCCTTTTCAATGATAAAGCAGCAGAATCCAACAAGATCAAATACAAAATGCTTAAGAAATTAAAAACAGAAGAGAAAAAAATACCATGTCAACTTATAAATATATATATAATCCATGATATGACTCCAATGGCATAGAAAGAAAGCTTACTCTATCTTATTTCAAAGAGAAAAGAATAGCAAGACAACTTAAACAACATTAGACCTATAGTTCTCTTGTATACATGTTGCTGAAATTCGTAAATCCTTGATGCAATTGATGCAATTATTTGATGCAATTAATTGAGTCACTATTAAAACATATAAATAATTGAGTCATGACGCAATTATTTTTGAGAATTTTAGGAATTGAGTCAACAGCAAAATAATTTACGCCACATGTATAGTCCTCCTGGATATCTTATAAAAGTGCTTCACAAAAATTATCACTAATTAATTATTCACTATATATAAAAGACATAATATCCTAAAGAGTTCCAACTTTGTAGAACCACTTGGAGAAAGCACTTCAGAACCCATTCATTTGTTAAATAATATCTGTGAAGAAGCTAGTGAAGAAAAAAAGGAATTGTGAATATTATTTCAAGATATGACCAATATATATGATACAATCAGCCTAAAAATATTATAGAAAGCATTTTAAAAAATCCAAATTTCAGAAAAGCTTATAATACTTATCTTAAATCTCTTTATTGGCAGATCACTAAAAATAATTATGGATATAAAAATAACAAAAAAAGTAATAGTAGGAGATGAAATAAATCAAGAAGAAACAATCTCTCCATTACTATGACACATATTTTACGACCTTTTATTATGTGAAATCCAGAACAATATAAGATTAGATTATTCTATGAATTGTAAATAAAAAACTAACCATAGCAAAAATGAATCTATATAACTATCTATTTGACAAGTTGCTATAGCATACATAGATAATACAATGTGGATTGCTAGATCTGAAAGAGATATAGTATTTTAATATATTTTTATTAAATTATATATTTCTTTAAAATTAAATACAAAATATTAAGAAATATCTAAAATTTTTTTTTTTTTTTTTTTTTTTTTTAACATTGATAAACATCAGTTCTTTATTTTCTATATATATTAATATATAACAATGAGAAAAAACCTACATCTCTTACAATACATGAGTTAAATGTTAGCTTACCAATGATATCTATCTAAACTATATTAAAAAAGAAAGTTTAAAACTAATATACTGTTTAGATAGTTGCACAACAGGCCATGCAATTTGTAAGAGAAAGAGATAAAGTAAAAAAAATTCTAGTACATATTAATATTAAACAGAACTTTTCACATCATAATTTCAGCTCACGCAGCTATAAGGTCAGAGGGGGGTTAATGTAGATATGTACTTCCTAGTAAATGCTCCGAAACTGTAATCTTTGGTTGGCACAAACTATCAAATCTAGGGGCTTTAATGGCCAAGTGGGACGCGACTCCAAAATCTCCTAATAGACACTCCAAAGGATTCGGTTGGCTTAAGCTGCCAAATCTAGGGACAAAATTGCCAAGCAGGACGCAACTCCTACATATTTGGTAAGCCATTAACACTACCATAATGGACTTATACGTTAGTGTCCACATCATCACTCTCTTCAAAGTCATCTAATTAATATTAACACATGATAAAAAGTTGTTAGTAGTTGTTATTGTTGTTGGTGTTGTTGTTGTTGATGTTATTGTGGCTGTAAATGATGCGATTTTGATGAAGTGTGATTGGTTGAAATAAGATGTTGATCTTTTGATTAGGGTAAACTGATTTTGGTTTTGTTGTGAAAAGGAAAAAAAAGGAACCAAATATTCTGTGTATATGAGCGAAAAAGATGTCAAACCAAAGGCCTTTCTCTATGCAACCTTCATCCACAAGGTACCCAGTCTTGAGGAATTCGACCAAGAGTCCCATCCTTATGCAGCTTGAGTCTTTACAACCAAACTCTTGAAGTTGGCTCATATGTGACAGGTCTTTAATATATGGAAAGCTTGTTGTATCGGTTTTGGCAGAGATAACTCTTTGTCTTGAAGAAGAGGAACTGGTCTTTCATCCAATATGCTCAGACCTTGACCTTTCCACCCGTAACACCTGGGACTACTCAATCTAAACCTCTTAGGCTATAGCAGAAAGGGAACAACCAGACTTCTTCTCTAGAAGAGGATTTTTATTCTTAATAGTGGTAAAAGAAGGGAAAAAGTTTCTTTGAAGGAAAAAATAACTTGACAAGCCTTCCAATTCTTGTCTCGTTAAAATTTCCTAAAAAGGAAAGTTTTTCAAATAATTGAGGGGAATGGGAAAGAGTTTTCTTTTCAAAAGTTTAAATATAAAATTATAATAAAATTATTATTATTATAATATAAATACATAGTTAAAAAATTAAGAAAATAAGAAAATAATTAATTGAAAAATTGAATATAAATTAATATTAGAAAAGTTTATTAGCTTTTCAATATTGTTAATTATTTAATTAAGATAATTTATATTTTTTTTTATAAAATAATATTGAATTAAATAAGAATATAAATATTCTTTATTTAAAAACCAATAATATTTATCTTTAATAAAGAATAAAAAAATATATTGCTACAAATTTTAATAAGGTCAATAATATAGTTTTTAAAAAAATCTAAAATTTGATTTTTTTAAAATTTGTAAGAAAAATTAAATTGCTTATAATAAAAATAAATACAAAAAACAATTTTATCAGATATTATATAGCCTTTATATAAGAATCAATTGCATAAGTTTTTATACAAATGTGATAAGCAAATTTTTTCTGATATTTTTAAATAATAAATTGCAATAACAATTTACTTTTAATTCTTAGTTTTAAAGATTTTTTTTTAAAAAAGCTGCACTTATAAGATATAATACAATAGTTCAAAAGAATAAATATTATATATTGTTACACTTGATCTTCGCCCAAGATCATCACTACCCCTTGCCCGATTTTCACTAGCATTTACCCTTGAAATGTTATCCATTCTAGAATAATTCT
>CAJVPV010002719.1:0-12478 GCA_910591835.1 Acaulospora morrowiae
TGAGCTGGGGCTCACTTGCAATAAAGAGTGTAAAACATTTTTTCTTGCTTAAAATTACCATAAAAGGAAAATTTTTAACAAAACAAATATGATCAGGAGAGAGTTTTAACTATCTAAAATAATTTATAAGTAAGATTTGTTTTATATTTATTAATAATAATCATTTATTATATATATAAATATATATATATATTTTTTTTATCCTTGCCGTCAACTCAGGTACCTCTTTTTATCACCTCTTTGCCAGTCTCCCGGTGTTTCTCCAGGGTACAGGTGGTGATGTTGGGTCCTAAATACTCGTCTTAGGCCTAAGCCTCTAAGTATAGACGGAGGAAGTGAAAAGTTGCTATATTCAAGGCAAGATCTTTTACTATCAAGCCAGAATAATTATTGCCTGCAGCCACCACTACAGTATTTCAACCATTCAGTTTAGCCAAGACTTACTAGGATTTAGTCAGTAAGATATCATTGGTGAAATGAGGGTACACCAATACACCAAATTTGCTTGGGAATTGGATCCAACCTCACTCTTCCTAATCTGACCTAGCAACACATGCGGGGATTACAATTTATAGGGGCATGTAGTCAACCATCACAAGTGTACCCCTTAGGATAGAACATCCCATGATACAAGCGACCTCTTACAATCCTGACCGGATCCTCGCTACCAATGGACATGTGAAACTTTTACTGATAGTTGTGCGACTAATGGTTTTAGCCATCTGTATCTTTTCTTCTACTATTGGAAAGATCACATGAAACTTCTTTCCCCTTTGGAGGTATTTTCTGGGCAATACTTGATCAGAAAGTTTACCAATCAGATTATCTATCTTTTTGACCAATGAAGTGTAGTCTATCCATAAGGCTCCTTGATTGCCAGAACAACCCAAATTGCTCTCTATCACGAGTTACAGGAGCAGTGACACAAAGTCCCGTTAGGGATATATGAATTGTTCCCAGCTGGGGTTGAACCATAGTTCATAGGTTAGCCCTATCCTGCCTTAGCCCACTGGACTATGACCGGGTAGGTCTATTATATATATATATATATTTATTTATTTATTAAATTAAAAGATAATAGGTATTATGATAAACTCTTTTCACTAATCCCTTTACTAACACAAAAAACAGATGTTTCAAGGAAATTTTTATGTTTTTTTGTAATAAAGTCTATAGACTTTTATTAATAACACTCATACCAAGAGACTATAGTCTCTCCCATTTGTTTCTTTCTTTTATTGACATAAACCTCTTATAGTTCTGCAAATAAATATAAGAAATACCTACCTATAAAGTTAAAGGCAAGAAAACTTTGTTAAGAAAAAGAACCTGTAGAAAAAACACCTACCTTTCTTTTTTCAGAGATTCAAGACTCTAGAAAAGACTGATACAGTTTTTGGAACTTTTTTCTCATTTTCCTCAAGCTTCCTCTTATCTTTTCAAGTATATAAACTTTTTCTTGATTTTTCTGGGGAATTTTGCCTACTTCAGTTTGACCCTAAATTTTTGGTCATATCAGAATCCTTGAATAGTAATTGGCTCAAATTTAGGACTGGTTGATCTACACGTAGCAAGAAATATAAACAAGACATATAACTCCTACATGTCCTATCTCGTACAATACAAAACTCGATAATGCAATTGAACACAGTAAAAAGAGCAAGGCAACAAGATGCTTTTTTTGTTAAGAAGTGTTATGGTGTTTCCCTCTCTTCTCTTGAACTGGTTTCTTTTCTCTTTAAGATCAAAAGAAGTCTTATTCCAATCCAGTAAGAAGCTTCTTCTGTTGTTGATTATCCTGAGAAGGCAGCAAGCATTAGTGTAAATCTGTCTCAAGCAATAATTTCCAATGGGTGTAAGACTTGTTTCAAGCAGTATATAAGTCTTGTAATAAGTATTTAAATGTTCTTGGTTAGCAAGAGAATGGTGGAAATTAAATGGTTCACCGTTACAAGTGGTGGTAAAGAATTTATTCTGATAGACCGAAGTTAATATTGGAGGATTTTTATTTACCAAAACAAACTTTTCATTTACCCTTTATATTATCCTTTTTCTTTCTTTTAAAAATAAAAAATTTTTTATCTCTTAGGACCATAGGTTCGTGTTGGGGTGACAGCCTGAATGTGGACTGATGATAATTTTTCTTAAGACCAAGGAGTGGTCTTAGAAAAGAAGTGATTTTATTATTTCTCATGATTATGCTTAGAGAGTTAAGATTTGAAAAGTTCAAAATAGTTAATATCATGCAGTAATAGCTTAATGAACCAACTCCTTTATAGTGAAATAGTAAATAAATAGCTAAATCATGTGGGTAACATGGTGGTTTTGATATTAAGAATTCAAGAATCATGTACAAATCTAAAAATAACTTGTCAATAAGTGTTCTACAATATGCATAATTTAGCTCTAGTATAAAATTTTAGGATTTAATGTACTATTGTTTTATTTGTATAAAAATCAATAATTAATAAACACAGTGATTGCAGTCTGATTAGAGGCAAAAAAAAAAATAATAATAAATAATGGGTATTATAACTAATAATGCCAGTAATAATTTAGTATTTACTACTATAGTAGAAGAATGAAGTAGAAACCAAGCTATTTTATTTATAGCTAAAACAAATCATTTCCGATATTTTGCTTATGTTATTAATTTAAGTATACAAAAAGCTTTAAAAGAAATTGTCAATAAATTAAAACAGATAATTTATAATATATACTGTATTTATAATATTTAAAAACTATTTTTTTTTATTTTTTTTAAATTATTTATATATATAACTTTATGAATTTGCTGTAAAAATTCAATCATCACTTCAGCATCAAGAAAAATTAAAAGAAACTTATAGAATATTAAAAATAAAAATTTTAAAACCTATTTTAGATGTAGAAACTCAATGAAATTCAACATATGAAATGGTTACACATGCTATTTAATTAAAAAAAGTAAATTCATTTAATTTTTTAAAGTTTATACAAGTTATTTAAAATATTTCTATTTTAGGCAATTAAATATATTGCGATTACATATTAAAAATTAAAAAAATATTAATTTAATAAGAATGACTGGAAAATATTTGAGCAAATATAAAAATTTATTGCATTATTTCAACAAATAATAACAATAGTATTAGCAAAAACATATCCTACTCTTACTATAATAGTTCCTTTATATAAGTTATTACTAGATCATGTAGACGATGTTAAAGATAACAGTATATATTATATAATTGTACAAATAGTATTGAAAAAATGTGCAAAAAAACTTAAAGAATATTATAACAAAATAAATATAACTTATATAGTGGCTGTAGTTTTGAATTCAAGATTTAAAATGGAATATTATAATATAAATAATTGGGATAAAGAATTGATTAATGAAAATTATAATAAGTAAGTATAATTTTTTAATTTTAATTTATTTTTTTTTTTTATCACGAATGGGCATTAAATGTGAGACTTTATTTAAATATAAATTTACTATCATTACATTAACAATCTTTACAAGGTAAATTAATAGTAACCTATTACAACTAAACTATTAATATCAGGTACCACCACGGAGGTGGGCTCATATCAATAGTGCTGAATGGGTAATGCCCTTTGAGAATGATAATATTACTGTAGGGGTAAAAATTGATTTATGAGTATAATTGAATGTGTTGTTTAGCAAATTTAAGATTTTGTTAAATATGGAGTTATCATTAGTAGTTGTATTTGTTGTGCTGATACTGGTTGTTTTTTTTCATTTGATTTTAGAGGCTGGTGAGGTTGTCACTATAGCAGATCTCAACTTCCATGCTTTGTGCAGGATTTTTAACATATAGTTGAAAATATTTTCTTTTTTATGAAGAATATTGAATAAGGTATTGAATTTGCTAATGGTCAAGTCCAATAAAGTGCTGTCTATTAGCTTGAATATTATAGTAAAGTTGATTTCTTTAATATTTTTGGGATTAAGGTCAAGGATGAGATTTTCAAGTTTAAGCTTCTTTTTATTTATTAAGGGTTTGATATATATATAGGAAAAAATATGTAAAATATCTTTTAGGTGTGCATCATATCTTGAATATAAGTTATCAGGATAGAGGCTAGAGTAGCGTTTGTAAAGTTTTATTCTAGTTGAGAGTTGATCTGTGAGAAGTTTAATTCTGAATATAGATAGTGTCTTGTATTTTATTTGATCAGGTTTTTTGAGTTTGTTGTTCACTTTGATGATAATTTCTAGTTCCTTGAAGGAAAAGGGTTTGTATGTGGCTGAATAGCTCAAGAAGGTATCAAAAAGGTTGGTGTAATAGTTTACGAATTTGATCCAGTGAGTAATACTTGTTGCATGTGTATTGTTAATTAGTGATGATGATGTAAATGTTGGTAGAAAGCACTAGGGAACTGGTGTATTAATTTTTGTGTTTGTGTGAGGTGATGGTTGGTGGTTTTTTAGTTTGTACCATAGAATAGTGAAGTTTTTTTCAATTGTGAAAGTATTGCATTCGCTGATGAGTCTGTTGAAGGAAGTTTTGATTGATCTGTTAATATAATTTGATACTTTTAGGTCAGAAATTTTGTTAAGAAAAATGTTGATAGTTAATGTCTCTGGAATATTGACCAGGGTTTGGTAGAGTACTGATCAAAAAACACTTCAGAAGTTGAGATGGAGTGTGTATATAAATGTATTTAATGGTTTAGATACTGTCAAATTATTATTATTTTTGTCATGATGAAGGTATATGATTATGGGTCTGATAACTGGGCATGGTAGGGAGATCAATATTTGTGAAATTGTTTGTGGTCTGGGAGAGAAGGATTTAATAAGCTCCTAAGTATTGTTAAGTAGATATGTAGAGTTAAAACATAAGATATACCAGATGAACTTGAGGTTGCTTATGTTTTTTTTCATGATATAGGATTGTACTGAGCATGAGCAAAGAATTATTTCTTTATTGTTAAGTAGATAGTGTTTGCCTTTGATAATTGTAGATCTGATGGTGTTGCTGCATACTCTAATGAGATTGATAGTGTTGTTATTCAAAAAGGCCCAAAATTTGGTTTTAGAGGTGTTGAGAAGAAATGTTGAGTCACTGTGTATATTTGAAAATGTGTTGGGAATAAGTGAAAACCAAGCTGAAACTGGACCAGGTGTAATGTAACTCTTGTATGTATATAATTCTTCTTATATTAGTTTGATGTTTTGTTTGTAGACATAAATATTGTAGATAGTTTTAATGTTTGTGTAATAAAGGGAGAGGGCATTAGATCTTCGAAGTTTGATCACTAGACCAATTGAATACTTGTAATTGTTATAATTGTATGGACAAGGAAATGGACAAATTCTAATTTTATATCTTTTGACCAGAAGAGCTGCTGATGTGATCCATAAGTCTTCAAAATAGTAAGAGGATCAGATTGGACAACACCATATAGCTTGCGCAGCTTATATTGATGTAATTTCTTTTATGGTAAAGGGAGAGATTTTAGGATTGGTGAGCTTAATGGCTAAAATTTTGAACATCTTGTCAATTTTGAAGTTTGACAATGTCGAGTTTGACTTGTAAATATAGGATTTTGTTTGAAATGATGCACTTGACTCCAAGTTTTGCCTTGATTGGTTTATTTATTTTTTTCTGGAGAGTAGTTATTTCTTTATCAGATAGGATCATCGCATTAATGGTATACTCCAATTGGGCTGGTATGATTCATTGAGAAGTTTGTTTAGTTATTAGTTTGTTCCAACTTTTTTGTGAAGCAATTACGTTGGTGAATTTTTGAACTTTTTCTAATAGTTTGCATTTTGTAGTGATAGAGGATGATTTCCCTGAGAGATGAATGCCTAAGTATTTGATGTCATCACTATATAGCTTGGGATAGATTTTTTTATCTTCAACAGTTAGGTATTGCCTTCTCTTTTGATTTAGTAGTTTGAGGTTAGTGATTAGTTCAGTTTTTTTCTGGTTGCATTTGATTGAGTTTAGTAACAAAAAAGAACAAAAGGTGTTTGTTACTTCTTGTAAAGATAGCATGTTTGAGCTGGAGAGGACTATGTCATCTATGTAAGTGAGAATTTTAGATGTTGCTAGAAATCTGATTGAGATTTTACTAATTATTGGGTCATATAAAATTGTCCACAATAATAGAGAAAGAGTTTTACTATGATCAAGATCTTTGAACACTTTTAATGGTTCAGAGAGCTTATAGTATGCTATTAGTTTCAATTCTCTTTCATTTAAAAGATTATAAACTAGTGTAGTGGTTTCGGATGGAAGTTTGATGTGCTCCATAGTCTTTTTGAGGCTGGAAAAGTTAACAGAATCAAATGCTTTAGAGATGTCGAAGGATATGACCCATATTTCTTTATTGAGATTGTTTGCTGTGTTAATGCAGGAAGTAATAATTGCAATTGGTTCAGTGGTACTTTGGTTTTTTAATTTAGCGAAGTTGAAGTCTAATATGGCTCTGTGTTTCAAAATGCTAATGAAAAGTCTATTGTTGATTATTTTTGTAAAAATTTTTTTGCTTGTTTCAATGAGGAAGATTGGACATGTATCGGTAAGGTCATATGACCAGATGACTTTTTTTGAAAGAAGCATAATAGCTGATTGCTTCTAGAATTTAGGTACTTGGTTCGATATTAGAACATTGTTAAAGAGTATTTGGATATATCTCTTTCCTAGTGGGCTGATTAGAGACCAAGCTTCATATGGGATGAAAGTAAGGCCAGAAGCTTTGTGTTTAGAAATGTCTGCAGGTGCCTCCTCAAGTTCTTGGTTGATAATTGGTATTGAAAGAATGTCGAATGCATTGTTAGAAATGTGATTTAAAGATTTATATTTGGGGCTGCAATTATTGTTAAGAAGAAATGGTTTGGGTTCCAGGATTTTTTTAAAGTGGTCAATAATTCATCATGTAATTGATTGTCTTCTCCTATTAGAATAAAAAGGTCTAAGGATGGCTTTAGATCTCCTAAGACTTTTTTGAGGACATTTTTTGGGTAAGTCTAGAATGTGTGGTAATTTGATTCTATGTTCTTTTGTAATTCTTGAATAATGATCTTATTTAACTTAGATAGTTTTTCCTTGATCAGAATTTTTAGGAGCTTTTTGAAATCTTTGATATTTGGAGGATTGTTTGAGATTCTTTGTAGAGCTGCTGTGATGATTGGTAGAAGTTTTGAAAGACTTTTGTTTTTGAAATTGTTGCTTTTAATATTAATTAATTTCTTTATAATTTTTATGGCTCTGGTGTAGTATTTGAATAGATCTATATTTTGGATAGATAGTGTGCTTTTTCTTTTTGAAATGTTATTGTCAAGAGTATTTTTAATAGTGTTGTTTATGTAATCCCAAGTTGGAGAACTGTTTGCTTGGCATGCAAGTTCTATGTCTTCTTGGAAGCCTTTGATATTCTCAAGAGTGGCTTCTTTGAACTGATAGACTTTCATATTAAAGCTAATTCTGTTGGACTTATATTCAAACCAATCCAAAATAATGGTGACTTGTTTGTGGTCTGTAATTATATACGTTTGTGGTCTATAATTATATTAGTTTGTTCATGGACTTTGTATAAAAGTGTTTTTCTTGCCAAGTTGTTGGTAATTTAAATTTGATCAATTCTGGAAGCACTGTTGCTAGTGTAATATATGTATTGATGCTCCTTGTTAGTTGCTTTTGCTATGTCAGTAAATTTGTACAGGTATTAGTAAATGTGTCTTTATGAGCTGTAGTTTTGGTGTTTATGTGTGGGGCTTCTGTTGGATAAATATTAAAGTCATCAGCAAGAATGATATGTTTGTTAGAGTGTTCCTTGATAAAGCCTTTGAGGGACCTAACTGCTATTTTTCTGAAATCTAATTTATAGAGAAGGTAGTAGGTGATAGCTATGATATTGACTTTTAGTTTAAATTTGAGATGTATAATACATCAGTACTTATTGAGGGAGAAGGTTTTAAAGATATGGTTTGTTATGGCCCTGGAGAGAAATATGGCTGAACTATTACTGGCAGAATTATTGGGTTCGCTTGTGATTATAGTGGTATTATTCAGTGTTTTAGATAAAATATTTAATTTTGTGTTTTTTGTTTCAGAACAATAGAAAATATGTCTTTCACTTGTAATGGATTTGATTAGTTCAAGTAGTTTTGCTCTGTCATTAAGGTTCCTGACATTGAGCATAGATATTGTGATGAGATTTTTGAGTGATAATGTGAATAAAGAAAAGATATTATTAGAGGACTTTTGTGATTTGTTGTTCAAGGAATGATTTGAGTTGGTCGAACTGATTATTGTTTAAAATAATGTTGGTAAAAGAGTCAACTTAGGCTCTGGTGACTTTGGGTGTCATACTGGTAATTAGAGAACTTAGTAGGATAATATATGACAACTAAGAATTCTAGTTACTCTTGAAAATGAGCTGGTGATAACAACAGAAGTTTCTCATTTACCTCTTAAATAATATAGATTTATTGTATAAGATTAGATTCTAGCACTATTAAGAAAACTAATATAAACTCTACCTATAGGACATTTCTGCCATACTTAAAGCATAGATATATCAAATTCTTTTTATGACTTGGAAGCAAACTTGTATAAAGTGACTGTAGTACTTTCATGCAAAAAGATATTTACTTCCTATTATCTTTAATACTACTTTATTTGCTATACATCAAGTCATATTTGGAAAGCAGGTGTGCCAATCCTAATTATAACTTGGAAGCCAACCTGTATAGATTGGCTGTAGCACCTTTATGTAATTAGGTATTCATTTATTTCTAGATAGCTAGATGCCATTTAAGACAATAATATAGATTTTTGAATTTTTTTTTTTATATTTCTTGAATAGTACCAAAAGAACAGGGATTAGGCCTCTTATGAGAGCCTTGCGTTAAACTTTTCCTAGTAAAGAGAAATATATGTTGTGCTATTAATATTGTACTTTGTTTTGTAAATAAAAGTATAATAATATAATAAAGCATAATAGTCATTTGCTCTTTTTAAAAAAAAAAAAATTTTTTTTTAAATTAAAGTTTATATAATTTATAAGCAAATTTGTAGAATTATTTGTAAAAAAATAACTTTAATTATTACAATTTTAATAATTTGATTATAAAAATTTTAACTTATATTAAAAGTAAAATAATTTTTTACTTTAAATATACTGTATATTAATTTTATATAATTTTTTATATTAAAATTTTAAACATAAAGTTTAAAGTTATTTATTTTAAAATTTTCAATAAAATTTTGAATTTTTTTTTAATAAAGTTAATAAAGAATATCTTAAATTATATTTTTTATAATACAAATAAATAAATTTTTTTTTTCAATATTAATTATATAGTTACTATAGACAAGCTAATATTTAATTTATTATATCAATACATAAGACATGTTGTTTCTTTTATGATATATATCTTGTTATATACAAATTAAAAAAAAAATAATATTTACTTACAAAAATAAAAATAATAATAATATAAGTAAATTATAAAAATTAATATTTAAATTTTTATTAAAATTTTAAATATATAAACAAATTTGCCTATATTATAATTAAAGAATATATTTAAATAATTTAAATAATTTATTATTGTTTTTTTTAAGAAATAAAAAATTAAAAAATTTAATTTCTTATTTCTTTTTAATTAAAATTTACTAATATTATTTTAATATATTTAAAAAAGTTATTTATTTATTTTTATTCTTTATATTTCTAAATAAACATATGTATATTTTTTATTTCAATTTTAGATAATTTTTTTTGTTCCAAACTATATATTCTTATTTATTAATTTTTATTTAAAAAATTATTTTAATTATATGTATTTTTTATTTTATTAATTTTAATATAAAATATATATATACAGTATATATAATAACTATTAAACACAGCTATTTTTTTAAAAATCTATTACTAATTAATAATTTTTAATTGTTAGAAATTGTGTTTTTTATTATAAATTATTATAACAAAATAATTTTTATATATACATTAAATAAACTTCCAATTTTATTCAACTTGTAATAAACGATATAATTTATAGTTTGGTTATTTTAAATTTTGATTTCTTTTCAAATGTAAGCTGATAATGTTATTGGATTCAAACAATAATTAACTTTGCATTTTTTCTTTAGCTAACAATAAGATTGAGATCCAACAAAGTGCCTATGGATTTACCTATAAACTAAATCTTGAAGGTCAATAACAAAATTTTCTACCTGCCATTTATCTCGTTTATGAAGTGTTGAGGTTAAATCTCATTTTTCTTCACAAGGCATTATTTTTATTACGTATCATAAAACCTTACTAAATTGCTAAAATTAAAAATATACTTAGTAAATTCATGGAATAAATATTCAGGGCTGCCCTGTTATATGTTCTACTGCGATGTGAAATATTAATAAAACTTACTATAACCATCGGTTTATCGTGCACTACATAACCATGAAGTTCATTTAAAGCTCGAGTCGCCATTTCTATATTTGGAAACTTTATAAATGCTTGTCCTCTCATTCGTCCTTCCTTCATCAGTTGAATTTCCAGGTTACTGGATTTGAAGAAATAGTGTTGTTAAATCAAAATAATCTAATAATTCATCAAAAATGACTCATAAGAATACCTCTTCATGTCCGAATATGAATTGAAATATTTGCCAAAAAGGTACTCTAAATCTTTCTCTTCAATTTTCTTTTGAGCTAAATTCTTAATATACAACGTTCTACTAGGTTCTCCAGGTGCGTACTTTTTCATCATGGGAAGCTTTTTTAACTCTATAATCACAAGGAAATTAAAATAAATAATATTTTTGATCCGAATCATGTTTTATCGCACATACCTTCATTAGACTTCTTATTTTTATTGATTTCTTCAATAGTAATACAATTGTGATGTTCTGAATGTTGTATTATTGGGTCAGAAGGAGCTACAGCTTGTGATGTCGAAGTATTATTTAGCATGGTTGCGTCAAAAAATTGTGGTTTTTGTGCTACTTGTGAAGGAAGAACATTTTTTGGATTTAATAGTGACGTTGCATTCAACGTGTTTAAATATGATTTGTCCATTGTAGTGATTGATGGCATAAGTTGAATTGTGCCAGGAATGCTTGTTTTGACTTTCTTCTTCGATTTAATATTGCTCTGTTCTTCTTCGTCTTCACTTTCAATCTCTGATTCGTCTTCTGATAATAAATCATCCTTCTTTTTTCGCTTCTTATTGTTACGATCCTCGGTATTATGCACCTCCGATAGGTGTTGTTGAAGCTAGGAAAAAATAAAATTCGAATGATTCTCGCAATTTGTTTATTTGACAAATGTATAGTATGCTTACAATAGTTGGGATTGATTCAGGTACCACTGGACTAAACGGTGGTGGCAGATTCATTTTGTTCATAAGGTGTAACACCTGCGTATATAATTTAGGCACAGCTGCTATTGCATTCATAATGTTTTGAAGAATTTCAACTGTTGGAGGTGGATATCGATAATAAAGCGTTGGTGCGGGTGGATAATTTAACCTGATAATTGAAACGATTTATATTGTAATAAAAAATCACACGATAAAAACAATATCCTGGAATAGTTACCCAAGCAAAGGTGCAATTGGTTCCGCGTATGATCCGTGTGTCGGAGGAGTAGGTGGAGGTGGCGGAGGAGGAGGTTGCACTGTCTGAGAAGATTCCACAGGAATAACTCCATTTTCGCCATCTGCAATCTTCAGAGCCTCCTTGCTAGGTAATGCATATTCCACTCTAATATTTTTACCAGCAACACTTCCAATTTCATGGATTTTGGAAAATGCTGTTTCAGCCGATACGCGATCAGGAAAATCAAGAAAAGCCGAATTTTTCTATTGGGTTCAAAAAAGTCATAAATAAAAGGAAAGTTACTTAGTAATTTTACGTGATTTTACCAATTGCTGTGATTTTCCAAGACGAATTTCTCGTGGACCGAAATGTTTTAGGAAATCAATCAGATCAGGTTCGGAATAACTTGGTAAATTCTTTACAATCAAAGTTGTGGTTTCCTTAAAAAAAAACATGGAAATTATGACTTCATTATTCAACCAGGAAACTTAGAAAACCATAGTTATAATGCGTTACCTGTGCAAGAAATTGAATTTCTTTGTTATTTATAGGAAATGAAGGTAATGCTTGTTGATTCATAATTCTAGAGACGAGGGCCTAATGTGTAGATCTTGTTCCATTATTATTGGATCTTCGGTTCCTTGGTGACACAACTCGAGTTTAGCATAAAATTATACAGGGCAATCAATACGTAAATAAAAATTGATTTTTTTAAATCAATATAGTTTTAGGTTTAACTGGTTTAATTCAATTTGAATGCATTTATTAATATTTAATCAGAATATAATAATACAATACAAATATTATAATATATTTATTTTTTTTTTTATTTTTTTTTTTTTTGTAGGTAAACATCATTTCTTTATTTGATTTGTATATAGCAGGGTATACATCGTGAAAGAAACA